>JABCKS010025795.1:0-10186 GCA_018851325.1 Termitomyces sp. DKA19 | reverse complement strand
TGTGAGCGGCATCGAGGAATTTGTCCATCGCGATTTGACGAGCTTGAAGAGGTCCCCATCGTCGGAATAATATGGCGATAAACCCAGGTTCTTGAGCCTTGGACACCGATAGATATCTTGTTTGGTGTGAGTATTGGGTGGAGACAAAACGTCTAAGATCGAGTTTGTTATGGATGGCGGGCGTTCAGTGCTCTCGGGATGGAATATGTCACTGTTATCTTGAACCCAAAGAGTCCGGAGTTGGTCCATACCCTCTAAATTGAGGAATTCCACAAGCTCGTTAGTCTGCGGGAACATGTTCAAGAGCACCAATGATTTTAGACGGCACTGAGATCGTTCTACAAGCCCCTTAAACCATAATATCTTGAGTGATCATGACGTATTGTCGTAGCATCCCGTT
The DNA here is from genome assembly GCA_018851325.1 of Termitomyces sp. DKA19. Taxonomy (NCBI): domain Eukaryota; kingdom Fungi; phylum Basidiomycota; class Agaricomycetes; order Agaricales; family Lyophyllaceae; genus Termitomyces; species Termitomyces sp. DKA19. Next base: position 9,786 of record JABCKS010025795.1, on the reverse strand, counting down.
CCAGTGTAAGGGAAACTAATCTCGGACAAAAAATTGCATCTAGAAATCCTTGTCCGAGGTGGTATCCGGCTTTGACTTCGAGGCTTCTGAGCTTGGTCGCATGCACAGTGTTTCGCTCGAAACGCTCCAAATTCCCAGACATGTTCAGGAGGACAGTTACTCGGGACATTCAAGTCAAGTTTCGTAAGGTTGTATCTTCTCATAACGGTTTCAAGAAAGAACTGGCTCAGAGTATCTATGATATCCCTGGGTTGTTGCGGCGGCCTGCGAGCTCTTATGACTTCTTCATTCATTGCTCGTAATTAATATGAGCTGAATCTTAGAGGTTTCTGTCAGTTGCAAACGTTCACGGTTGGAATCATGCTGGGACTCACCTCGGGATGAGAATATTAGATGCAGTATGAGCTCTCGAAGGACAAAGTACGAGGTTTTGAGTCTCTATCATGACAACCGCTGGATTTATTCGAAATGGTACAAGATGCGGCTGTGTCTCGAACAAAAGATGCCATAGAGGTAATGAAAAGACACTCAACAGAAATACAAAGCCTCAGAACAAGATCGTCAAGGATCGTCAGAGAAATACAATCAACGGAACCCACTAAAAGGCACTAGGCTTGTTTCTTAGGTGGTGTGAGGGTGTCATGTTGACACGGTGTCCTTGTTTTCTTCATGGATTTGTTTGTATTCCCGACACAAGATGTCGCACTGGAATTTCGCGAACAAGGGCACTCCTTGACAGAAACACAAAGTCTTGGAACAAGAGCATCAAGATGAGATTGAAGACAAGGAAATCCAGAGAAAGGCATTATTATGCTGGTATCTTGTGGCGTGCACTTGTACGATGTGAGGGGTACAAAGGTGTCCGTTGTCTTTCGGTTCAAACGTTCAGTTACATAGCAGCAACAGAGATCCGATTCCCGAAAGTGGAGCCCACATGCACAACATTATTCCGTAAATTTGTCTTCTTACCTTGGTATGTTCTTCCGAAGTGTTTCAGTCTAAGGTACAATTCAAAGAACTGGGAATATCTTTGTATGATAATGACTACTGAGCCAATTTGTGGCATTCCTGCCATTCTACTTGCCCGCATAATTCACCTTGTTCCCCTCAGTTGCATTGTGCGTCAAGCAGTTGGCCTCGATATAGAAGAACTCGAGACTGGCGTCTCTCCCTTCCATGTTTTAATTTGATATTTGATTACTGGTGTTAACAACTTTCCGCCGCCGCCACACCTCAGTCGTTTGCCACTTATCCATGGTTGCACTGAGGTGTGTGTATGCTTACCTACATTATAGTCTCCACTTACTCACATTATCCGAATGCTGGGTATCACCCATATACATGCTTAACAATAAAATAATCCACGGGGTCATGTACATAATCCTCCTAAACCTTCCCAACCTCGTCCTGACAAGCACCAGAACCAAACTCGCCTCGCTTTTCGTCTTCGTTCTCTTTCTCTTTCTCATTCCCCGAACCTAAAACCGAGTCTCCTACCATTGATGTATTGGACAAACGACGAAGAAACCCCATGCGGCACGTATCAAACCCATTTGCCTCAAGATACTCACGAAACTATCGTGGACATGTCAGCATGAATTAACACCGACACGGATAGATGGTCAAATGTATGACTCACCTCACGGTCCTCTCTCGCTATGCCTTCTGGAGTCAATGGGTGAACGAAGAATGTCGATACGAGTGCGCCGAACACGCAAAGACCTATGACGTGATGATGATAGCTATCGCTATGACACTATACAAAAAACAGGCTTAGACATACCGCTTGCGATCCAGAAGGGACCTGTGTTGCCTCTCACTGTCCCTGTACCGCCAAACGCTAGGCAATTTCTCACCATCAGTATCGAGAAGCATATGATTACGTCTATGTGCGCAAGGGAGGGGTTACATACCCTTCACGATAGGGGGGAATACTTTTAAATCAAGGTACACAGTCAACAAAACGCTTGAAACAAAGATCGTTCTTGTACATATATTCATACGTACTCCAAATTCCAATGAATGCACCCAGTTTACCGCAGGCGGCAGCAATGCCGAAGTAGTGGCCACGCACTGCAGTTGGACAGGCTTTGGCGGCGAGAATGAACGTACAGAGCCCAGCGCCGAATTCTGCGAATGTGAGAAAGAGACCATATAGAACCTGTAGGCAACGTGGTTTAGAATGTGTTCTGGGGAGTGCATATGTGCGAACCGAAAAGGCGGCAATGTGGTTTGTTAGGCTGTCGAACTGATTTTAGTGATATCGATTTCTTTTTTATGGAAAGAAGGTACTTGCGGGACGTAGAGACCGCTTACAATGAATCCGACTATTGCTTGGAAGATGAAGCCTAGGATCTGGAGAGGTGAAGAAGTGTCGACTGGGATGCACAGAGTGATGAGAGAGCCAGAAAAGCGCACAAGTGTCGATTTCGGGCCTAGATAGTCAACTACGAGGGACCCTGCTACAGCTCCTGGCGCACGGTCAGTTTTATCAACATGTAGAATGTTTTAATCGATACCTGGGAAAGAGAAAAGACTCCAGCGGTCGTCAGTGTCCGCTAGTACTGTACAAGAGAAAGGACTACCTTATAACGACGTTCCAGCCAAAAACGATCTTGAGGTCCTGCGAGCCTCCCGTGATGCTAAGCAGACATCTGTGAGTTGCGGGAAACAGGACTCGATCGGGTTAATACTTGTTGAGAACTGTCGACGAATAGATGGAGAACTGGCTTTGAGTGAGAACAGCCAAGGTGTGTCAATAGAAGGCGCACCGGATATCTGTGAACATCATGAATAATCTCAGCTTGTTCTATGGACTTCGGCGTACACGATAATATCGAGGATGAACCTAAAACCTCGTTAAGTAGGATCAATTGACATATCGAAAGATATCTCTACCAGATAATTGAGATGGCGATCAAAGAGGCCCAATAGCGTCGAAGCACGAGTTTGTAAGGAATACGTGTATTTTTCATGCAGTCGGACTTGTATCGCATTGGTTCATCCATATTGAGTCGCCAGAGTAGAACGACAAGTGCGGGGATGATACCCAGACCGAGAGACAGACGCCATACCGCACGAAGATGGTTCGGCCCAAAGCTGTTGAAAGGTGTGTAAGGGTATCCAGTTTGAGGTGGGTCTTACATTAAGTATAGTATCCAGGGCACAAAAGACGCGATTGCACCGCCAAAAACTAGAGTACTGACTGTAGGATATGATGAATAGGCGTTGTGTAGTGGATGGGGTGAGCACTTGCTCGTTGCGAGGCCTAGCCAACGGTGTCGTGCATGATAGCTAATTGCTGGTTCTTCGGATTGTTCAGACGCTGCAACCGAGCCGCAGGGGTACTCGGCGCCAACGCCGATACCGAGAAAGAATCTAACGATGAGGAGCGTCGTATGCTCCTCGAAGGGTGTGATATACTCACCGCATGGCGCCGAGCATGCTGAGAAGTCCGGAAACGCTGCCGTTTGCGCCGGATGATGCTGCTGACAGGCCTGAGAAAACAATGACAATTACCGCGGCAGACATCTGGGTTTTGTCTCGATTAGTGGGGATGGTAGGTTATCTCACGTGGAATGAGAACCATGCCGAATTTCCTGCCAATCTTGTCGGATAGGAAACCTAGAGCAGCGAGGGTCGTTAGTAGGTCCGTCGGGAGAGATATTCGGGACTTGCCAAATAAAAGCATGCCGAATAAAGTCCCGGCAAACCCTGTGCTGTTTACGACTGTGCTGTAGTTGTGTTCGGCGAGAGCTTGTTGGCCATAGATGCGAGTGAGAACTAGAAAGGTTTGCTGTGGAATCGCACAATGCTTCCGTCTTTGGGCTCACGAGTGTTGACTAGTGAAGGGTAAGAACTATGGTCAAGGCCGGACAAGTGTACATACCACTTCCAATGACGGTATTGGCATAGCCTGGGACGAAGGAGTTAATGGTGATTTGGTCGAGGTTTGAAGCGTTACCATCCGAGAACAAGGCTGTCCCGCATCTGGAGACGGCTTCGGTGTCAGTATGTAGATCTATAAGAGGAAGACTGACGCGAAAATGAGAGAGACGCTGCGAATTCGTTCTTTGAGAGAGGTCATGGTGGGAGGCGCGTTCGATCACTTCTCGCGGCGATCACTTGTGGTCATGTGACGTTGACCAAAATTTAGGACTCGCCGGCAAGTAAATACTGTTTTTTTCAGCGCCACTACGATGCTACCTCGGACAGTGCGACTGTCTCGCCAGAGCCTGCCCCGCCCGGCTCGGTTCTACTCGACGGTGACGGCGCAGAAGAGCGTGGCTGGTTTGCCGAACTACCCGAGCTTTCTGACGCAGCCGCAGGCCGAGCCGCCTCTGGAGCCACGGCGAGTTGAGTTGGCCACTGAGCTGTCGCATTTTCTGCAGCGCCCCGTGCCGTACACAATCCTGCCTGCGCCACTGCCCGACGACCGCACGTCGGCTACGCATGAAATGTACTACACTGACACCGCCACTCAGGACCTGCTTTCTGTCATGGATGCCTGTCTCCACAATCTCTATGATATACCTCGTGCACGCAGCATCTTTGACCGTCTTCGCGAGAAGCCTAACAACCCTGTCCTCTCCACTCCCATCTACAATGCCTTCATCGAGGCATACCTTGCCATGGCAGACCAACAAAGGGGTCCTAGTGATCTCTTTATAGACTACGCCAACGAGATCTATCGCATCCTCGAGTCTGGGCGAGACTCTTTCCATCCAGACTCAACCACGTATGCCCTTATGCTGCTTATCTACCACCGGTCAGTCAGTCTACGTCTGCTATGTCGGATCTTCCTCTCACTGTCTTCAGATATGGTCCATCCTCCCCAAAACCCGTCCGTGGTTGTTTATTACCCAGTCCTCGCAAACTCCTCGATTGCATCGTCCAACGGAACCTGCCCATTGCCTCTGTTGTTTCAGATCGTACTCTCGAGTCCTCAGAAGAAGCCGTCGAGATCATCAAGTCCCTCTCTTTTGCCGCCGCCGACTCCCATGACTCACACATTCTTTCTGAACTTGGCCAGGCAGAGGTCCTTGGTACCCAACAGCCCGATATCCTTGACAACGTGCCTGAAGTACAACCTGTCACAAAGCTTACGGTAGGTATTGCCGCTCCAACGTTTGCATTCCATTACACTCACAATCTGCACAACCAGACATCCGAGGATGGTCAAGGCTCCGAAACAAAAATTCCCTTCAATATCAACAATCTCCGCCAACACCTTGCCCAAGTCATCACTGCCCGCCGCGTGCTCTCCAACGACCTCATCGCCCGTCAGGAGCACCTTGAAAAATCCGCCTATGAAGTTGCCCTCGAACAGATGAAGCACCAAGCTCAAGTATTCGAGGACCTCGGGCTCGGCCCCGGTGCTTTGCGCAGCAATAACCTCCGTCAATGGATGTGGTTCTGGCACAAGAAGCTCAGTGAGCGCCTGGTCAAAGAAATCCAAAACATTTCACGTGCTGAAGAAAAAATGACCAAAATCCGCAAATCGAACGAGACGCACCTCACGCCGTTCCTCTCACTACTCAATGCCGAACGCCTGTCGATCATCACCATCCTAGAAGTCATGCGTCTCCAAGGCTCTGGTGGCGTGCACGACGGCATGAAGACCACGCGTGCGCTCGTGGCCGTAGGCAAGGCTGTCGAACTCGAGTACAAAGCGATGTTGTGCAAGGCTAACAAAATTTATGTGCCAGCGGCGACAAGAATGGATCGGGCCGGGTATTTTTCAAACTTGGGGTATTCGAGCTTAATGCAGAGGAGGGTAGCGGCGGCAAAAGTCGCGACGGACGCGGAGGGGTGGACGGCGGAGTGGTCACAGCACGTCAGGTCCAAGATCGGTGGCATTCTGGTCGAGTGTTTGATGGACGTGGCAGAGGTGGAGAGGACGGGCGTGGATAAGGATGGGAAGAGAATGTACGTTGCAGTGCTTCTTGGCCTCGGAATACCTTGCTGACGCGTTTGTAGAACCGAAATGCAGCCTGCGTTATATCATACATACGAGTACATACGTGGACAGAAACTTGGCGTTATCAGGCTCAATCCTGTTGTTGCTGATCGGCTCGCATCGGACAAAGTCCACATCGCCGTCCACCCGCGCCATCTCCCCATGCTCGTTAAGCCCAAACCCTGGCTCGACTACAAGACCGGCGGCTACCTCACCACCCAAAGTACGTTCGGCCTCAAAACCCGACCTCCATAACTAACCAACTAACACCGCTCCGCATCAGGCTCTGCCATGCGTTTCAAAGACTCTGCCGAGCAACAAACCTACCTCAAAGCCGCGTGTCTCAAGGGCAATGTCGAGCTGGTTTTCGCAGGCCTTGACGTCCTCAGCGGCACGCCCTGGCAGATAAATCGTCGTATCTTCGATGTCGTCCTCGAGGTCTGGAACGCGGGGTATAGAGTTGGCAAGCTCCCGCCCGCGAAGTACGATCAGCCCGAGCCGATCATGCCTCCAGAAGCGGAGACAGATATCAAAGTCAAGAGCGTGTGGCAGCAGAGGATGAAAGCGTATTTGCATGCCAAAGGGAATAATCATTCCGATAGGTGTAACGTCAATTATAAAATCGAGATTGCTAGGGCTGTGAGTGCGCTTTTTTTTCTATGGTGTAGTATCACATGAATTATTGACGCAATCCCGTATACAGTTCCTAGGCGACACGATATACTTCCCGCATAACCTCGATTTCCGAGGCCGCGCGTACCCTATCCCGCCGCATCTCAGCCACATCGGTGACGACCTCTCCCGCGGCCTGCTCAAGTTCGCAGAAGCGCGTCCGCTTGGCGAACGCGGGCTGCGCTGGCTCAAGCTTCATCTGGCGAGTTTGTACGGGTACGACAAGGCGAGCTTTGACGAGCGTGTGGATTGGGTCCATTCGAAGTTGGAGCAGATTTACGATAGTGCAATGAATCCGTTGACAGTGCGTTTCCCTCCCATTTCCTGTTTCCCGTTCCCTTTTCCATTTATGTGCTGGGACCTGACGGATGTTGAATTTTTTATTCGCAGGGCGAGCGCTGGTGGCTCTCAGCCGACGACCCCTGGCAATGTCTCGCGACCTGTATGGAGCTACGCGACGCTCTCGAGTCGCCCGATCCGCTTCTCTTCGAGTCCTCTCTCCCCGTGCACCAAGACGGCACATGCAACGGTCTGCAGCACTACGCGGCGTTGGGCGGTGACGCGCGAGGCGCGCAGCAGGTCAATCTCGCTGCAACGGATCGGCCATCGGATGTGTACACGCACGTGGGCAATATGGTCGAGGCTGCATTGGAGGAGGACGCGAAAAACGGGAATAAGTGGGCGCTCTTACTCAAGGGGAAGATTCAGAGGAAAATCGTGAAGCAGACGGTTATGACGACGGTGTATGGCGTGACGTTTGTGGGGGCGAGAGAACAAATCGAGAAGCAGTTGAAGGATAAGAAGGTGGTTCAAGAGGAGGACTGCTGGTCTGCGGCGTCATATTTGGCTTCGAAGGTATGTATGTTTGAGTGGGAGGGTGGGGTTGTGTATTGATTTTTTTTTTGCTTCTTAGGTGATTCAGTGTATCGGTGATTTGTTCAGCGGCGCAACGGCGATCCAGAACTGGTTCGCAGCGTGTGCAAAGGTCGGGGGTTTTCGGACTGCCGAACTCTCAGATTCTTTGTGTGTCCCGGAAAAACTGACTATGGTTGCCCCCCGCATGTTACTGACCATCACTACTAACATATTCCGTATATACTCGCCCCGCACTCCTACACCCCTGCACATGCCACATATTTTGCTACGCCATCTTCTGGCTTAATGATACTCACTGTATGTTTAGAAGCTATATAGTAGATAATGAATACCATCACATAGATCTTTCATTTTTCTTCCCTTTCGTACTGGGAGTCCGGCGCTCCACAAGTGGTCAGAAAAAAACCGTCACTTGTGTGACTGTTGAAGCTCAGTTCACCGCGTAGCATTAATCTGTAGACCATATAAACCTTGAAATACAGTTATTCGACTGTAGATGTCGTCCCTGTGAAGAATCTGAATCTCCAAAAGCAATGCATAGTTTCGGAGCAGACGACAATAAGGCCTAAAATATATCGGTCATAGAATGGTTTATGGTGACGAGTTTGTAGTGCGCAGTAAGCATAGACCATTAATAGAGTGCGGATTTGTGAGACGACGATGGATGATTGACCTTCAAAGAGTGAAGTCGTGTGTAGTAGACTCTGATAACAATTGTTATGGTGTGAAAAAATGAGCAAAAAATCGACCCATGCCGAGCAATATACGTTATACGTCAAATGTAGTCTGCCCGATATGTAACCCTAAGAAGTACACTGCGATAAAACATGTCGAACAGTACAAAAGAGGACAAATTGACCAAAAAGACATGCGCAAGGGTAACGAGCCAAGGCGGTTCACTACTCTGTAGTTCAAAAAGTGGATCAGAACATCCACAAAATTCTCGTATCGGACAACAGCATATCAAATGCCCCGGAGACCAGAAAAAGTCAGAATATGCTCATCCTGCCGGTACTAACAGTGGGTTCTTGTGTGTACGTTGATAGGTGAAGATGACTCATGATGCAGCACACTTGGGCAAGAATAATCAATGGTGAGACTGGAGCCAAAAGTGTGGCGTCACTTGGCACAGGGTGGTGTGACTAAAGTTCACTTCAGTCTGAGGATTGGTATGTTCTAAGAAAACTGAGAATCGTACTGATACATCATATAAAGAACTGAGACCAGAACCGTGAACAGAACTGTAAGAACTGAACTTTGAGTTCGGTTCAATTCATAGAACCAATTCGAAACTCAAGAACTGCTGTAATATCATACTTTCATCACCTCACGGATGGTGAGGAGTACCTCTCTTTTAACCCAATACGCTGCAAGTAGTCTCCTTTGTTATGTCAACAATGGATTTGGCACAGACAAAGCCTATTCGTCTTGTGCTATGTCCAAGCAGCTTACAGAATAGGAGGTGGAACAACAGAATGTAGAGTAAATTAAATGAACAACAGTAACTATTTTTCTATCATACTACTTATTGCTGCAAATTTAATATATTTTGACATGTTAGTATGATACTCTGTTTGCTAAGCCCTGACTTGACGCTTGGCGTATGCAGACTAGATCATATTTGAACATTGAGCACTCAAGCTCAATAAAAGTTGTATATTGCAGAAAGTCAATGCAGTAATATAAGTCTCTCTCTATATATATATCTAAGATTTCAAGTCTGAGGGCAGAAAGTCAATTCAGCAACACAAGTATATGTATATATATATATATATATCTGAAAGTTTGAGGGCAGAAGGAGAGAGCTAAAACAAAAGTGCTGCTAGAAGGGAGGGACTGAAAAGAAAGGGCTAGAAGGCCTAAATGAACAGTTTTGGAATGTCTGCAAGAAAAGGGCTGATAAATTTCTGCAAAGTATATATTTGCTAAGTGCAGTTAGTTACTCTACAGGGCATGTTCACTTTCCAAAGTATGTATTTGCTATGTGCAATCAGCTCAAAAATCATGTTGACTTCTCAAGTGAAAATGGGTCACTCGTGAGAAATACATAACTGAAACCAATCCATGTTTTTAGAGTACTCTCTTGTTTATAATGTACTTCTACAAAGTAAGTATGTGACATTGCTTAGACATCTCAGAAGTAAACATGGTTACTCCCGAACAAGGTCATTTCATTAGCTGCCTTGAAGGTCTTGTCAGCATTGTCAGCTCCCTGATCACTTTTAGACTGAGTTTATGCATATGAGAAGATCGAAGATTGGCTTTGCTATTGGTTCCTG
>JABCKS010025794.1:0-10210 GCA_018851325.1 Termitomyces sp. DKA19 | reverse complement strand
TAAAAACAAAATTATTAAGTGAGCCTTGAGTTTCTAACTCAATGCTTAGTCCAAGCTCTAACCTTACTGTGCTCAGTCAGAGCCGTGAGTTTTCAACTCAATGCTTAGTCCCAGCTCTAATCTTGCTGCACTCAGTTAGAGCCTTGAGTTTTCAATTCAATGCTTAGTCTCAGCTCTAACCTCACTGCATTCAGTTAGAGCCTTAAATTTTCAACTCAATGCTTAGTCCCAACTCTAACCTTGCTGCACTTACTTAGAGCCTTCAGTTTTCAACTCAATGCTTAGTTTTGGCTTGAACTCTACATATATATATTTTTGTTTTAAAAAATAGTTTTTCTCTCTATTTTTACAGCTTAAAAACAATAAAATTCACTTATATAATGACATAGTCAGTATATTAATAGCTCAAAGTTGTGAAAGAAACTGGATTTAATGTTAATCAATCAATAAATAGGCTAACACATACACTGTTCTTTTCAAAACAATTCTTATAAGTATTTTAATAGCTTAAAAAAAACTTATAAGATTGATAATAGCCCAAAGTGTATCAAAGGTATTGACTATACATATCATGATTTTTTCCACTAATATATGAGCCAACTCTGAGCTGATTACTCTTAAAGAAAGGTTCTTATATCAGACTTAGTTATTGCTTACTGAAGCACAACCCAAAGTGGACAACTTTCCCTCCCACTCCCATGCAAACTTTCCCAGAAGTTGTCACATTATGCTGAACCCATTTTATGTAAGTTTTGACTACTCCTAACTAATGCTGACTAATTCCCTGGCTTGCACTTAGTTTTCCCACATGTCCTCCCTTCAGTTATAAATAGGTTCCCCTGCTTGTAGAGCTCAAAGAACATTACTAGACAGTGATAAGACCTATCTGTTGCTGAGTACAGTTACCATCATTTCAGAATATCTTATCTGAACAGCATATGACCTGGGACTCAGCACAAGACTTTGTACAAGACCTTAGTGACCACAAGATTTTGTGGATCACAAGCACTTATCATGTCCAGCCCAGACTGAGGATCTAGAATGACCTGGCTGAGAACCTCCTTAGTAACATTTGCTACTGACAACTCTTAGCAATAAAGGCACTTCTCTTTCAAAATGAACATATTATATGGACATATGACTTCTTGGACCCTTCATTTTTCTTGTCCCAATTGATTTTTACACTTCAAATACTGATGTATGATATGCTTGCTTAGACTTCTACTTTGATAATTTTTGATTTTTTTTTATTTTTATTTTTTATTTTTTTCATTTAACACATTTTGCATACATTTCTGACATTGTATACTCATAAATGGTTACCATCCAACCAATGGAATAGAACCTCAAACATCTTGACAGATGCCATTACCTTTAGTAACCAATTTTCCATTCTTGATTATATTACTTACAACAGTATAAATACTCTCTGTACATATCTAGAGGAAAGAACAAGAAGGATTGTCATCCACCACTGTCTATTGCAGCCTCAAAGTACTCTGCTCATTGTCTCCCTCAGCTTGAGACTACATTTTTGATCTTTTTTGTCATATTATTAATAGCTTTACAACAAGCCTTAGCAAACTCATTTTCAACTTAGTGTGATACTAAGTATAGATGCCTTATAGTGTTATAGTGTCTTAGCAATGCTAGCAACTATGGCTAGTGACTAGTTTTTATATCTGTTCCCCAGTTCATTTATGTTTGACTTACATTTTTTTTGCTTCTTTTTCCTCTTTGTTGCTAGGCCTTTACCAACCTTAGCAATATCCTCTTAGTGATTTTCTTCTTAGCAACTCATTTTTCTCACCTCCTTTCACTCCCTTTCATACCTTAGCATCTTTTACTTGCTTTCCAACATTCCCATTACCTACCACTTTTGTCCTCTATCCCTTTTCCATTTTCAATTTAATGACTTAGTGACCATTTGTTAGCATCCAGCAACTTAGGCTGATGTTAGCAACTTTCTCCACTTGCACCCTTTTTCACCCCTACCTTTAAGCTCTCATTCTCTGGTATATTTACCAACTCACTCTCATACCTTTCCCACTGCCAGCTACCCTATCTAGTTGCCAGTGCATTTTAGGTCTTCTTTTGGTTTCCTGCACAGCAGCTAGGTAGCATAGGAGCATATCAGCAGTCTATCTAAGCCTTAGCAGTGGCCTCCAAGGTGGGTTGCCCTAGTTTCTCAAAAAAATCCTGGGTCTATCAGGAGAAGTCTACTTAGAAAAGTTAAAGTTCCTATAGGATAGTGTTATGCTGCTAGGAGTAGTCTGCTATGTGCTCTTCCTGCCAAATCATAGGGTCTTCTCCCATCCAGAGCATGTTTCCAAGCTCCATAGATATAGGAGGTGTATAGACAGTCAGAACTGCTATAGGCCCCCTCTAGGGAGGTGCTAGGCATACAGTCAAGACTAGGAGTGGGTAGCCCTTGGTCCCTGGTATGTGCTCTGCTCCAGCAATAAACAGACCACTGCTGGCAGGTACTAGAGTGTTCCATTCTGTATTCAGAGCTCCTAATAGGTCTCCTAAGTATGGTCCTGTGTAGGAGTTCTGCACAGCAGAAGGCACTGAGAAATACAAGTTGGGAGCTGGGTCTTGACTTACCAAGGGTCCCAACCCAAGTCCATGTGTAGCCATTGGCCAGTACTAGTGTAAGGGTTAGAAGGAGGGTAGATATAGGTAGAGGGTCTAGTTATTTTGAGGCATAACTGGAGGTTGTGCATAATAGGTCAATACAATCAGGTTGCTATAGACATCCACAGTGTAAGTAGTGGTGGGCCAATAGAGGGGTGTGGCATAGTGGGCCATCAAGCATCTGATAAGCAGGGGGAGTCTTGATTTTATGTCAGGTTCAAAGAACCTGGAGAGCTCACCTCTAAGAGCAAGAACCTACTAGTTGATTAGTCAATGACAGGAGATGGAAGATGGAATGTACACATGTTCCAAGGCTGATCCAGGTGCTAGGCAGTGTCCCAGAGTTGTATTGATGAGGGTGGAGGTTGATGAAGTCTATAGAAATGTTCTGCAGACTGAGACAATTATGCTAGAGAAGAGAAATAGAGAGAGAAAATGAGTAGATTGAGAATAAGAAAGAGACTGGGGCTCAGGAACACATAGACCAGTGATCTGATGATGTCCAGGTTATGGGCAATGCTAGAGTAGAGGGCAGAGATGCTCAAAGGTTGGGTAGTGGTGGTTCTTGGGAATGGCAGGGCCATTAGAGGCTGGTAGGGTGAAATTGGTGGGGTCCTGACAATGGGTCAATAACTAGTAGGGGTGTGGAATTATCCTCAAGGAGTGTACTAGAGCTATCTATAGCCTTCCAATCAAGGCCAAAGTATAGAAAGGTAGTTACAAGAGGACTAGAGCATATTTAACTTCAATGTGAGTGTGAAAATCCCCAAGATTTGTACTAGAGCCACTCTGTTGCCTCCCAATTGAGGCTAAGGCACAGAGAGGTAGTTGCAAGAGAACTAGAGCACATCCAACTCCAATATGGGTGTAAAGATCTCCAAGGGTTATACTCAAGCCATCTGTTGCCTCCCAATTAAGGCTAAAGTATAGAGGGGTAGATACAAGAGGACTGAAGCACTTTCAACTCCACATACTAGCTGCTGTCAAAAATGATAGGTGGGTAAGTCTTGAGATTTGTCAGGATCCCTTGACCCTGGGAGGGGCTCCTATAGAGCAAAAGAACCACCAAGGCAGACTTGACAGCAAACAAGTATGTGGATGAGTTAAGAAATAAGACAACTGAGAAAAGTAAACCTAGAAACTGAGAGATTGAAGAGAAAGAGACAAGAAGATGAACACAAGTAAAAAAACACACATAATAGGTAATCTCAAGACTGGAGTGTAGCTACAAACTAGAGAACCTCATATAGCTGTAGGGCACTACCAAAGGAGGAAGTCAGAAGCAATCTAAGTCAGGTAGGGGTGACCCAAGTCAAGTGGAAGTGATCTGAGTCAGGTGGAAGTGATATGAGTCAGGTAGAAATAATCTAAGTCATAGCTAGGAGTAATCTAAGTCAAGAGAAAGTTATTTGAAAAAGAGAAGCAATCCTGGAAGTGATCTGGGACAGGTAGAAGTGATCTGAGACAGGTGGAAATGATCTGATGATGTGCTCCTATGCCGCCTAGCTGCCATGCAGAAAACCAGAAGAAAAGACCTAGAGTGCACTGGCAACCAGATAGGGTAGCTGGCAGTAGGATGTAGGTGAGGGCAAGTCAGTAATTGTCCCAGAGAACAAGAGCTGTTGATAGTAGGATGAAAAAGGGGTGCAAGTAAAAGGAGTTACTAATATTAGCCTAAGTCGCTAAACAAAAAATGGAATAGGAGTAGAAGGCAAAGTGGTATATGATGGTGATGTTGGTAAGGTAAATGGAAATTGCTAAGTAGGGAAGGGGTTAAGGACATGTCATTAGGTAAACAATTGCTAAGAAGATGTCACTAAGATAGGTAAAAAGCCTAGTGACAAAGAGGGAAAGGGGAGCAAGAATGTAAGTCAAATGGGGGAGTAACTTGGGGGAACACGCAAGACTTGTTGCTAGCCATAGTCGCTAATGTTGCTAAGACACTATAACACTAAGGCACCCATACTTGGTACCATACTAAATCAAGGACAAGGTTACTAAGGCTTGTCACTAAGCCATTAACAAGAGTAAGAATGAATGAGGATGAGTTCTGAAGCTGAAGGAGATACTGAGGGGCAAATACTTGGGGTTGCTCTATCCATTTCTTTGTTGTTCTACTAGGTATGTACAGGGAGTATTTATACTGTTTATAAGTAATGTAGCCTAAAAAGAAAGATGGTTACTGCAGGTAATGGCATCTGCCAAAATGCATACTGAGTGTCAAGATGGTAACTAAACATAAGTATTTGATGTCAAAAAGTGCATACTATGTGTCAGAATGAAACTAAAGAGCATACCAAATGTTAGTATCTGAAGTGTAGATGCTATTCAAGTATGTTAGTAATCAAGAAAAATGAAGGGTCCAAGAAGTCACATGTTCATATGTTTATTTTGAAAGTGAAGGGCCTATGTCACTAAGGATTGTTGCTAGCAAACATTGCTAAGGAGGCTCTTGGCAAGGTCATTCTAGATGTACAGTCTAGGCTCCACATGATAAATGCTCATGATCTAAAAATTCCCATGGTTGCTAAGGTCTTGTGCAAATCTTGTGCTGATCCCCAGGTCATGTGCTGTCCCAATAAGATAGTCAGAGATGTTGGTAACCATACTCAACAACAGATGGGTCTTATCACTGAGACAAGTAGAAGTGATCTGAAACCTGTGGAAGTGATCTGGGCCTGTAGGAATGATCTGGAACAGAAAAAGTGGTCCTAGAGGTGGCTAAAACTTGGATGTGGCTGAAACAGGACTGTGACTAAGATTTGAGGGTGTGGCTGAGATTTAGAAGGGAACTGTATAGAAGCAGAGGTTGGATGATAGTGAAGGGAAGGGAGAAATGGTATGAGTCCTAACAGTAGATGGCCTAAACATTAAAGGAAACCTGGAAGTAAAAGAGTTATATGAGAATTGTGTCTACAGAAAGTATATAGCATATCCTTACAATAGTGAACACAAAGTCAAGGAGCACCCAAATGACTGCATGTATATGGACTTGTAGGGATCCATATCAACACTCTTTATTGAGAGAGTGTAATATATGATAGTCATAGCCAATAGAAGCACATCTAACCTCACTGGATACTTTTTCATTTTAAAAGACACCATCACCATGCTTACTGCCTTCAAGTTGTATCATACAGAGTCTAAGCATCAGATAGGCTGTAAGCTGAAGACAGTGTATATATACATGGAGTACAAGTGGCTGAATGAGAGGTGGGAGGACTACTGCATACTGTATGGCATTGTTCTCAAAGTGGTGGTGCTATATGTGCATGCTCAAAATGGGTTTGCTGAATAGTCAATCTGCATGGATTATAAAAGGCATATATTGTATGCTTGCTGAGAGTGGGCTCCCAAAAGACATGTAGACTGAGGCTGCTGCAACTCAAATATATATATGGAATTGACTGCCCTCAACATGCCACAATACTATACTAGAGTGTGTATGGACTAGAAAGAGACAGAGTATGGCCCACTTGTAACTGTTTGACTGTGTAGCCTATGCCAAGGTTCCAGAGGAAATGGTGAGGTTCAAAACTAAACCTGCATTCTGCAAAGTACACTTTCACTGGCTATGCTAGTATTGGTGGATACAAACTACTTGATTGTCCCATAAGGACCATAATTACTTCTTGTAACATGATCTTCAATAAAGAAACTGGACACAGAGATTTCACAATCATTGAAGAGTTAGATGATCTATTAGCCACAAACACACTAGCTGTCAATATAGGTATCCAGCTGGGACTTATCACACCTTGACAATCAATTCCCCCCCATATTTGTAATAGCACACCACTCCACAACCATTAGGCACTGAGCAATGCCACCAATCCTGCTATAGATCCTTTTATCAATCCCACTAATGATGGCTCTTCATCAAGATCATCAACAGCCAACATTGCCCCACCAACAACAGCATACAAGTGCTACAACACTCTGCTTAGCTCTAGGCCTAGGCCCCTCCAGAGGTCCTCAGATTATATCTTGCAGGCAACACATACACATTCATAGCTCTCTTAAGCCCAGATAGTGAGGACAATGAATCTTACATGCCAAGAATATATACTGAGGCAATATACTGCCCTGACTTGTGGACTTGAGCTATATAAAGGAAGCTGAGGGTGATGGAGGAACAAAAGGTTTAGAAGCTCATTTCAGACATGGAGGTGCTAGCAGGTAAGAATGTTGTGAGATGTAGGTAGGTATTCATAAACAAATACAATGTAGACAGTCAGATTGTAAAAAGAAAAGCAAAATTGGTGGCTAAAGATTATTCACAGGTCCTCAGTGACAACAAAACCTAGATGGCAGTAGTCAGACTCAAATCTCTCTGCATAATGATTGCCATGGCTGTATACCTTGGACTGGTAACTTGGCAAATTGACTTTGTATTAGCCTACCTGAACAGTGTCCCTAACTTTGAAGTCTATATGGATGTCCCACAAAGGTTTCTGGGGGAGGAGAAGAAGTAAATAAAGCTGTTAAAAATCCTATACAGCCTGATACAAGAGGGTAGGGACTGGTTCTAAACCCTTGATGGGGCATATAAACAGCTAGGTTTCCATACTTTTCAAGTTGATCCACACATGTGAACAAGAGTAAGTAGAGACACATATACCATTATAAACACCTTCACCAATAACATTTTCAAAGTATCAACTAGAACTAGCCTGGAAGAAGCCCAGGAGGTCAAGCAGGAACTGGCAAATATCTACAATATTAAGAACCTTGGGACCCCCTTATTTATTCTCAGCATGGTGATAGAACCTAACATATATACAGGGTCAGTCTCACTATCTCAACAAGCTTACCTGACCTAAGTACTCAAGTGCTTCATAATGTTGCATTGAGCACTACTGAAGCAAAATATATGGCACTAACTCAAAGCACACAACAGGTATTGTGGATATACAATGGCCTGAGTAAGGCAGATTTTACACATGCCCTCCTTGCCATACTATAAGCAGACAATCAATTCTCAATAGCTCTTGCTGAAACAACCAAGGGATATGCCTGAGCCAAGCACATTGATATTTGATACCACTATGTTTGCATTGCAAATGGGTACATAATGAGAACATTAAGATCATTCCAATCCCATTGTCAAAGAACATTACTAATGTTTTCACCAAGCCTCTGCCATAAGTCATGCACAAGAGCCTGACTGAGCAAATGGGCTTATAAAACTAATGTAGTATGACATGTCAGGAAGAGTGTTAGGATAAAGGATATATACACCCACACTTTCCTTTATTCCTTTTACTACAATACTTTTTCTTATATCAGTGTATGCCACTACTGCCACTACTGTATATATTTATTTTTCTTTATTTCTGAACCTTATTTTATTTTATATAAATACTAATAATACATAAACACAATCCTCAGTTGACTTATCTATCTACAGGTATTAATATAGTCATCTTACTATGACATCTGAGGATTAACTTGTAAGCCACCCAGACAAAGATGCTAGATAATCTGTGACATATTATAAGTGCAAAAAGGTTGGTCACTTTGCCTGAGAATGCAAGGAGCTAGCCAAGCCAGCTCTTTACATATTTATATAAGCAGCATACACTGCCACTCCTTTAGATGCAAAAGATGCCAACAATAAGCAGAAGGAATTATTAATGAATAATTGGCTGAGTCTAATGGGATTCAGGCTGGAAATGAAGAGTATGTTGAGTTGGAAATATATAAAAATGATTACTACACTCAGGATAGTGAGAGTGAAGCACTATTCACTGTCACTGAAGTTTCTACTGCTGAGCATAGGGTACAAAAACATAGTAATGAGATTTGTATGCACAAGGTCTAGATTATAGTGGCAAAGGACACTATAGACTAGCTAGTGCTACTTATATAAGACAAAGAATGTCTTGTCACTTAAATAGAAGTCAATGGCTATAAAGTGTGGACATTGTGAGATTTAGGAAGTATAACTTCCAGAATTATGCTATTATTTACCCATGTGGCCAAGATATAGATGGCTCCATTAGTCACACCAATCATCCTATAACTGGAAATGATTAAAAGTCATTCCATAGTGGACTATGAGGGATAGAGTTCCCTGGTGAGTTTTAGAATATCTATATATAGACATAACTAACTTTGACCACTACAATATGATTATAGACATGTCATTTATAAGGGCACACAATGTTCTCTTAGACTTCCAGAATGAATAAGTGGTTATTGATGAGGTGGCAGCTCTAGCTCATAATTAGAGCTAAACAATGCAGAGGGTTAAGCACAATCCTTCTATACATTGAAGAAACAATGCAATAAGTAGCTCTGACTATATAGTGGACCAAAATGGCACACCATAGAAGAGTTAGAGAATAAGAATGGGGTCTAGGTAACTAATAGTCTGTCCAGAGACCATTTATCTCTGCTAGTCTTGGAGAAAGAGTATCAGAGGAGTATTTTTAAGAGGAGAAAAGAATATGCCTCAGTGTGTCAAAATCAGCTGCATAAGGACCTCCAAAGGTGGAGGCAATACAGTAAAGGGGCAAGAAGAATTGAATTGATCTGTCATAGTTGAGGAAATGGAGGATTTGGGACAGACTAATCCCAACACCTACTCTTGAATGGGCATATGATTATTGTATGTTACAAGAGTCAAATCAGGTCATTGCAGACCTGATATAATAAGAAGAAGAAAATAAACCTCTGCTGCTGAGATATATAAAGTAGCTATGGAGAATGAGATATCTAAGCCAAATAAGTTTAAATACTCATGGAATAAAGTAAGGTGTAGAATGGAATATTATTCTGTATAGCCAAATATTCCAGATATTTAAAATACCTTGCAGAATAAGTATACAAAGATAGTGCCACTTTCAAAGCTAGCTAAGGATAATTGGTGGCCTTAGCTCAAAGTAGATAAAGAAAAGGCTCAGCCTTTTAGGCTGATAGAGGGTAAAATTCTGTGCCTTCAGCAGTAGTAGTATAATGAAATTTAAGATATTATCAATGATATAAAGGAGGAACTTCCTCTACAGCAAGAGGTCAACTATGAGACAAATTCTATAGATAAAGCTAAATGCTACTTGTACTTTATCCCAAGATGTTCTAAGTCACTTCAGCAGCAGTTGCAAGATAGAAACAACTGCTATGTGCAAGCAAAGTGGTTGGAGCTACATGTGGCTGATCAGACTATACTACTGCTTTGTATTCCCAAGAAAAATGGCTTCTTATGAACAGTGCTAGATGTGCATCAATGCATGATAATATAGTTAAAGATATAATGCCCTTACACAATTAGGAAGTTATCAAAGAAAATGTCATACTGTATTTTAAATATACCTAAAACTATGTTTATAACTATTACTGGTATATATTGCAGTAACATCATGCAGATTGGCAACTGTAATGTACTAGCAACATTTTGATGCCTAATGACATCTATCTTTTAGAACATCATTGAGAAATGGATGTATATATACATAGATGATATCTTTATTTTTTCAGATACTATTGAGAACATAAAGAGCACCTCAGAGTAGTCTTCAAGAGACTATACAAGATTAAGCTCTACCTCAAATGGAAAAAATGTGAGCTGTAT
>JABCKS010025793.1:0-10217 GCA_018851325.1 Termitomyces sp. DKA19 | reverse complement strand
TGTGGTGTAACCTGCGCGTAGAAAGAGTTGGCATCAGTGAATGGAAGAGAAGGATGGTATACCATTTGCTTGAGACTTAGGAGAATGTCCTATGTGAAACCGTAGTCAGATGATGTCGAAAACATGATGATACAGCGTGCAGGCCATGCGGGATAGTGTTTATGAGCAAGAGCGCCTAACTTTGTAGTACAGATCAAAGACGCGATTGACAGGTTGTGGTGGGTGACGGTAGCTCGCCGAATAAGGCAAAAGTAACGGCACATGTCTTTGCTGCAAGAACGGTGTAAGTCCTTGTATTTGTGAAAAACTACTTAACTGCGTGACACGCCATAGTATATAAAGCAAACGATAAGCGAAGTAAGCGAATGACAGCACAAATGGTGAAATTTGTCCTGTAGGTGTAAATGAGTCCGTCACACACACCTGTATCTACCACCTATCCTGCCTTACTAGGCATGGAAGATGACTCAAGTTCCACACCTAATTAGGTGTTAATTACTTAGTTCTCCCTTCCTTGAATAATACAGCTTTAATTCTGAGGACTTGCAATCTTTGAGCATTGACCAGCTATTGTGCGGAACCATTTTTGGTGGTGCCTAGATGTAGCGGTACCGTGACGTAGGTCACTTTACTTACGGCGTTCTACTAATCTGTTCAATTCAGTAAAACTTACTCCTACCCATTCCGATACAATTCAGTCACTTCCGATACTTTCCGGGCTACCTATAGTATATAAGGGACCTACGTACGGTGTGGAGTAGACAGCTCTTGCAATAAACGGACTTATAACAGTTCTATCGCGAGACTCTAACTCAGTGTGACCGTATTCTGCCTAAACAGGTGGTCTATCGTTACATATTTTGAACTCGACTAGTCCTTAAAAACCTCTCTCGACTTTATCACAGTGGGCTAACCAACGGTCTGATCAACCGTGTCCGTCCTAGTAGTGAGTCTTGAATTTTATAATGTCTACTAACACAGAACCATCTAGATACAACCTCCCACTGAGGCCTGACACTGTGCATGGCATAGGACAGGCCCGGTCGGTAAGTAGTGCACGCCACACTCCGACCCCTCGCGACTCCACTGCCCCGGCGGTGGACTCTTCATTGAACGCTTCGGCGGACAATAGGGACTCTGCCTTGGCAGAGTCCCCACTGACAGTGATATCTTCGGATAAGGAAGACAGGTTCTCAGACCTAGAGAATAGACAGACCGAAGGTAGATAACCTGTCCAGTGAAACTGAAAATGAGGAGATATCGATAACGAATGAATTCGCCACTCCCGAATGGATAATGTAAACCTGCAGGGAAATAGTAACTTGAGAAATGATGAGCCTTGTCGACGGGCAAGAACTCACCAAAACCAGGACAGTGACACCAGACTATCCCAAGAACAAGTAGATCTGGTAGAGGAGGCCTGGAATAACATGACTGACACAGAGCGCGAACTGCTCGAAACCAGGACCCGTAACTTGAATGCCAAAGCAGGGCAAGTAGCAGTCAATGAGGAAGCAATAGCACCCAAAGGAAAAGGACCTGACCCCCGGAACTGGGGTAATGTCAACTTGTCAAGGAGTGTGATAAACCCTGAAACACAGCGTCAGATTCTAGAAGAAGGTAGTAATCAGCACAATAAAGAAACTACTGTAATAGATGAACCCATGGAAACCCCAGATCCCAAGGAAAAAGGACAGGGTGAGAAAAAGGGAACCTGCCCAACTTGTGAAGGGCTTTGGGAAAGATTGCACTTGAAACGTAAGCTGGAAAATGAATACATCAATTAAGAAAAGAACTGAAAAGAAAAGATAAGGGAAAGAAACTGTACAAGTGCCAGGGATCAGAACCTCTGTTGGATGAACTGCAAGACATGATTGCAAAAGTCACTAATAGGACTCGGAAGCCCAGCCAAGCTGTGACAATGGGAATTTCCTCTAAAACCCTCAAACCAGTGGATCAGGTTGCAAAGAACAGTGCCTTAGGACAGGCCTTTGACCATATGAAAAGAGAAGAAGACTCCGAGACCTCAGACTCCTCCTTGGAATTATCAAGCTCCTCAGAATCATCAATTGGGTCAGACTCAGATGGAGAAGTAGGCACTGACCTAGACATGGAAAGCAGTGATTCGGAATCACTATCCTCCAGCCCTTCGGAAGAGGAGGGGAAGAGTAAGAAACACCAAAGGACACATAAGAAGAGAACATCCCAAAAGAAATTGAAGAAAATACCAAGATCCTTAATCAAGCCTACACTGCCAGCAAAATATGCAGGAACACTGGATCTCCAAGCCTTCCTCCAGTTTATGACACACTGTACATCCTATGTGAAGTATGGTTTAGTGCAAAAGGAATGACAAGTATTGGTGGTTTCCAAATTCCTCACTGGGTGAGCATGAACATTCTATTCTTGGGAGGCTTCTCAGGCTCCTGAAGATTGGACACTGGAACACTTCTTCAAGGAACTTTTTAATGACTATTTCCCAATAAATTACTGCAACAAGCAAAGGAATAAGTTACAACACCTACATCAGGGAAAGATGACTGTTCATGACTATGTGGGGAAACTGCAAGAACTTTTCACTATAGTCAGATCAACAAACCCTAAAGAAAAAGTGGTTAAGCTATTCAACAGATTCCGTGTCTCAATTCAGCAGGAGTTATACTGCTTAGGATTGAACCTGGAAACCTTTAAGTGGAAGAAAGTGGTGTCAAAAGCAGAATTCATTGAGATGGCAGAATCTGTAGATCTAGAGTTTGGCAATGGTCAATTAGCTGGGCCACACCACTCAAGAACGGAATCATGACCATAAGAGGAAAGGGTACTTTGATGGTAATCCTGCAAGAAAGAGGAGTAAATCACCTCATTATGGAAGGAAGACTAACCAGATATTCAGCCAAGCAAGGTACTTCTTGTAGTTGGGATGATCTCTGGAAAAACAAAGAGGGAAATCTAAAGAATAAAAAACCAGAGGAACAAAGGCAACTCACCAAGGAAGAGGAAGAGAATTATCAAGCCCAAAACAAATGCTTCAATTGTGGGCAGCAAGGCCACCTGGCCAGAAATTGTCCAAAAGGAAGATCTGCCAAAATTCAACTAACCCTAG
Organism: Termitomyces sp. DKA19; assembly: GCA_018851325.1. NCBI lineage: Eukaryota > Fungi > Basidiomycota > Agaricomycetes > Agaricales > Lyophyllaceae > Termitomyces > Termitomyces sp. DKA19. The sequence continues at coordinate 7,114 of JABCKS010025793.1, read as the reverse complement.
CAAGCCCCCTGGGTTGAAATCATACAGCATGAGAGTCAATTTGAAAGAAACAGATTGCCTTTGGGAAGAAGCCCTGAGCCAGACTACTGAGGGCCTTTTTGTTGGAATGATGACTGCAAGGACCTGCCAATGGGAGGCAGAGGACTTGAAGGAGAGAAGAAAGATGCCTAATGCCAGACATGGCCAGGGCTTTAATGCACTAGCCAGCATAGAGCAGGCCCAGATGCATGAACCCAAAATATGGCTAGCACCAGAACAAAACTTCAGGAAAGATGTCCATAGTACTACAGTCACCAGCCCCAAGAAGAGAATGAAATTAGTATGGGAAGAAGAGAGATCCTGGGGAAGACCTCACCAGGTAGGCTGCACAGTGGCTTGGAAACCTGGACTTCCTATTGGAACTTTCACAACCCTATCCAAGTGACCCATCCAATGTTCTGCAGTGAAAACTTAGGCAGTTCTACTCCTATGAAGTTGCCAATGAGAAACTATACCTCTGGGATCAGGTGCAGAACTGTGAAATGCTGATCCCTATCGATGTGGTAGCCCAAGAGGGGTTTGCTGCAGGACTGTGGTATACTAGGAAGTGCAACAATGAGAAAGATATAACCAATTCCATCAGTGGTACTCTAAGGTATGAAACAACATTAGTGGGAGATGTGTGGGCATGGAATGCTGCTAAGATCCTAGAGCTTGGGGTGCCTTACCTAGAATTGGAGCAGGAGTTTCACACCTGTCACCATAGAAGGTTCAAGCTGAAACAGCAGGAATCAGGACAGTGGATTATAATTGACCAACTACTCCAATTGATTACCTGTATCAAAGAGAAGTACTTGCAGAACTTGAGGTTTGACTTGTGTCATTGGTATGAAACAAGAGTTTGTTGGGCATATAATGATCAGTGGAAGGATCATGGTAGTGACAAAGATGCTAAGCCACATAACCTTCATGTGTGAGATTGGTCATTGCCTCTAGTGGAGCCAGTCTCTTCTGAGCAGGATATAGTGGGTGAGCTACTTGAACCTTCTTCACAGAACTGTGAGTTGTGTCAAATTCAGGGGATTACTGAAGAAGCAAGCACATTGTGTGAATTGGAATTGTGTGGACAGCAAATTGAACAAGGGCACTTATGCTACTATACAAAGAAATAATGTTAGAAAAAGGAATACTACCCATACTGTGCCAAAACCTTTGGTGATTGTTATTAAGTTGGACAGACATCCAGTGTGTGCCCTAGTTGACTCAGGATCACTGGGAGATTTTGTCTCAACAACCACAATGGAACAACTGAAGCTAAAGAGAATAGAATTGAGTGAGCCTGTACCAGTACAATTAGCAGTACAAGGATCACAATCTAAGATAAATTATGGAACAACAGCCATGTCAGAATACCAGCAAATTGCTGAAGACAGGTATTTTGATGTAATGAACTTACAAGGCTATGATGTGATACTAGAGACCCCATGGATATTCCAGCATAAAGTTACTTTTGGTCTCAACCCTCCCTGAGTTGTAGTGGGTAGTAATACTGCCCTAGCCATGATTGAGGGAAAGGGAGTAGCTAGGTTAGCCTTACAGGCAATGGAATTATATCAGGAAAATTTGGAAAGGGTAAGAGGCAAACTTTGTGAGTATGCTGCACCACTATGCAAGGCAGCGGGGGACACACCACTGCCACCCTTAAGAGTGATCAATCATGAAATACCCTTAATAGATGATAAGAAAATATATCCCTGGTGACCATCACACTGCCCAGAGGCATTAAAACCCCAGTGGGATGAGAAAAGGGCTACTTACATCAGAACAGGCTGTTGGGAGGTTTCTACAGCTGGAAATGCAGTTCCAATGATGTTCCTGAAAAAACCAGGCAAGGCTGGGGAAATTCCTTGGTTGTGAATTGTTAGTGATCTACAGGCAAGGAATGCAAATACATACAAGAAGTCATCACCATTGCCTGACATGGAAGGTATCCTGCAACCAGCAGCCCAAGCAACATATCAATCAATCATTGATGGACAAGATGCATATGAACAGATTCACATCAAGCCAGAACATGTGGAGCAGACAACTATGACAACACCTGATGGAAACATGGTTAGCCATGTGATACAACAGGAGGATTGCAATGCACCAGCCACTTATCAAGCCTTAATGAACTACTTGTTTGCAGCTTACTTGGGATGATTCATGGATGTATATTTGAATGATGTGAGCCAGTAACCCTCTAATACACTAATCCTCACCAATACTGTAGTCAGTAATGCTCTAATATACTAATCCTTGCCAATCAATGCTTAAATACACTAATCCTCACTAATCCTTGCCAATCAATGCTTAAATACACTAATCCTCACTAATACTTGGTCAGTAATACTCTAGTACACTAATCCTCACTAATACTTGCATCAAGTACAATACTAGTCATTATCAACACTTTTAAACAGCTTTCATATCATATACAGTGTTCCTAGCTTCAATTCTGTCACTTCCTAGTAGTCTCCTTCAATTTTTGTAGTGGTATGGTCAATTTTATAAGAGTACTTTGTATTGACTTTTTCATCAGAAATCATCAATTACAACCACTGCAATCACAAATCATCACTTATGTCACAAGTACTGACCTTTTGAAGCAGTCTGTCACAATTTGCAATAGCAGCATCATTAGAATGCTTTCAGATTCAAATAAAACACCCTAACCAAGACTAACTTCTGAGACAAATATGATCCCATGTCCTAACCATTAACCCAAACCCACTAACTGCCAAATACTACTACAAATCTATTTACTCCCTTTATTGATAATATACTCTAATACACTAGAAGAACATGTGGGTCATGTGAAACTAGTCCTGGACATATTAAGAAGGGAACAGCTTTACCTAAGTGAATGAAAACTTCAATTTTTATGTTGTGAAATGAGAATTTTAGGCCACATAATTGATAATAAAGGTATAAGAATGGACCCAGATCAAGTTGATGCCTTGATGCAATGGAAGGTTCCCACTAATAGGGACTTACTCAGAGGCTTTCTTATAGCAGCAGGATATATTGCCAAGGACATTGACAGGGTCAGGGTACCTATGGGAATATTGCATGGCTTGACAGGGGATACAGTGCCATTTTGGTGGGAGTTCACTCACCAGGGTGCCTTTGAAGATGTCAAGAAACTGGCCTCAATCTGCCATGACCACCATAGAAGACCTCTGAATATAATAGCAATGCCCCACCTGTGAATATAGTAACTGATGGATGTATTACTGGAATTGCAGGGGTGGTTAGCCAGGGAGAAGACTGGAAAACAGCAGAGGTAGCTGCCTTCTTCTTGGCAAAGCTGAACTTGGCACAGCAAAATTACCCAGTCCATGAGATTGAAATGTTGGCAGGGGTAGAAACAATGCTATGATACTGAGACATACTACAAGGTGTCAGGTTCAGGTGGTTCACAGATTACAAGGGACTCATCCATCTTGTGGAACAAAGGAATTTATCAGGCAGACAAGTACAATGGCTTGAGAAAATCTCAGAATTTGATTTCACAATCATTTATGTACCAGGTGCCAAGAACATACTGTCCAATGCTTTGTCTCATTTGTATTCCAATGATCAATCTGGAACAGTATGGGCAAGAAGCAAATATACATACTTTGATATGGTCAACAATGATATGCTTGATGAGCAGCTGGTGTCCATGCTAGTGCTGGTGGGGATAGAGGGCAAGAGTGAGTCAATAGGAGGAATTGTGAACCAGGAGTCAGTGAAAAAAAAGAGAGCTTACAGGAGAAAGATAGTAGAGCAGGCTGAAACTGGCCAACCTGAGACATCAAGGGAATTTGCAGCAAGAATGGCACCACATTTTGTCTTTCATGGCCCTAAGGGACAAAACAAGAGGGGGGAATATAGTCCAGCCACCCTCAAACCATCTCAGAAAGGAGACAAGCTAGTCATCAGGCTGTCAGTAAAGAAGCAGGAGCCACATAATGAAGTGGCACAATGGCCAGGTAAAGATACTCAGGCATTAGAAGCAATTGAACAAGATCATGATGAGACCCTAGCCTTAAGATTGCAACAGTTACAAAAGGAATTCAAAGATCTAACTCCCCTTACATTGAGGGAGCTTTTGAGTACTAGGAAAGACCCCATTGACTTAGAAGAATCCCTTAAGGGTTGTTACCAGTTACCAGGAGGACAAGCTATTTGCTAGCATACTGGAAAACCCAAGGGCATTCAGCAACTATGAGGTGATGGAAGATAAGGTTGTCTACTTGAAAACAGAAGGACATAAACTACTTTGTATTCCAGCAGTTGTTGTACATGGAAGGAGTGCTTGGGAAATAGTTATCTCTGAAGCTCACTCCCTGTTGGCTCACCTGGGATTAAAAAAGACACTCCTCCATCTTTGTGACCAAGTCTGGTGGAAATCAATGGCCCATGATGTTCAAACCTACTACAATATATGTACTACATGTGATAGGAAGAAACACTCAAACCAAAGACCATATAGCCTGTTATGTTCATTGAAAGTACCTATGCAACCATGGGAGGTCATTGAAATAGACTTTTTAGGGCCTCTGCCTGAGACCAAAGATAGAAATGGAACATATGACTCCATCACAGTAATTATTGACTTACTAACCATCATGGTACATATAGTACCAAGCAGGGTAAACTACACAGCATGACAAGTAGCAGAACTGATCTTCTCTGAAGTGCATAAACATTATGGATTGCTATGTGCAATAGTCAGTGATCAAGACTCCTACTTCACAAGCACATTTTGGACACACCTACACACACTAATTAGCACTCAACTTTGGATGTCTTCTGCCTATCACCTAGAGTCAGATGGCTCAACTGAGAGAATGAACAAAACTATTGTACAAATGATCAGACAACGTGTGGGGAATAGGCACAAAGACTGGATTGCCAAGTTACCAGCAATAGAATTCACAATAAACTCTGCTAGGTCAGAAACCACAGGATACTCTCCTTTCTTCTTGAATACAGGAAGACTACCACAGCCAATGATCTGGAACAATGCAAACCCAGATGAGTTTGCTGGGGTAAGGGTTTTTGCTCAATGCCTCAAACTTGCCTTGATAGCAGCCTATGACTGTATACTTGCAGCCCAGGTAAAACAGACTTGAAATGCCAATCAATGCTGACAGCTAGCTCTATTTAAAGAGGAAGATCTGGTGTACATCTCAACCAAGAACTTTAACTACCCAAAGGGATTTCCCCATAAGTTTATACTAAGATATGTGGGACCTTACAAAATCATTAAGGATTATGGGAATAGCTCCTTCCAAATTGCCATATCTCAGAATATGAAATAGCATGGAATACATGATGTGTTTTATGCAGCACTACTCCAGATTCATAAACCAAATGATGATTGATTGTTTCTAGGATGGCTCAATGAACAGATTGTTGAGCCTGACACCAATGAATGGGCCATGGAGTGCATTGTGGTGCATCATGGAGTAAGGACTAATGCTATGTTTGAAGTCCTTTGGAAGGCCAGAGATAAGTCTTGGATGTCCTATGACCAGGTAAAGGAACTTAATATAATTCTCCCATACCTAGAATTGTTGGGATATGAAAAAATTAAAGATCTGACAAACAAAGGAACAGGGCAACCTCTAACAGATGACCCTCAGACCTTTCTTGGGAATATTGAAATCTAAGACCCTCTGAGAGACACTCAGAAAGGAAGGTATTTAAACCCCTTCATTGAGCTTGACCTGCTCACCTAACCAATCCTCCTCTTAGCAATATCCACTACAGCCCAGCCTGCTTACAATATTATCCATAGATCTGGCCCTTCTAGGTACCATCCTTTCCTCACCATTGACCCTATTACTTGCCTAGTCACCATTCAGGATCCTGAGAATAGGGAATGTGTTATCACTCTCCACCCCCTTCAGATCCAGCTCTACCTCAATTTTGACCTGGAAGTATGCCAAATACATGGTAGCCCTTGCAGTCTAGTGCCCATTGGTTACTCACTCTTTGCAGAAATACTAAACCCTAGCCAACCCAGACACCAAATGTCCATATCGACTATCCCTTTACAACCCTCTAATCTACACTTGGTCTAAGGTCAACAAACCATTTCCAGATGGCTATCTCCCAAGCAATTACATTGACCCTTGCCTCAATCTTCTTGTAACCCTGGGGTTTATTACAAAGGCAGGCAATATTGACAAGCAGATTGTTGAGGATGCCATCTGGGCTTGGTGCACCCCCTTAGGACAACATGTACAGTGCACTAAACAATTCCGCACATGACAATCATACTCATAAGCAGAACCTTGAGGGGTCTTGACACTACAAAAGCACTTTTATTTGGACATATGGGACAGCTACAATAATCTACCTATGGCCAGCACTTTGGCTACAGCCTCAATGTCATCCCTTCATTGTGATAAATGCCAAAACACCAACCCCACTCAGGCCAACCTTTGTTTACCATCTGCTTCTGCTTGGGCTGTCTACACTGCAACAGTCAACCCAGGAATCATGATCTGCTCCCCTGACCTGAAGGGTAAAGGAAAATCTAGGGAGGAGAATGACAAGGAAGAGATGGAGGTGGTGTAGTACTTGGTTAGAGTAATACTATTAGTTCTGGGGCTTTCTTAAAGTCTTAGAAGGTCTACTCTGATTCTACACTAATTGCTTAATAATAGCTTGATGTTGACATATGGTTTCTTCCAAAATATTGTTATTCTGAAGGTAGAGGTGTCTCAACAAACTCCAGCCTAAGTAATTCACTCCCTGAGAACCACCAAGCCTTTGCCTATTAATTGCCTTCCATTTGCTACTCTACTTGGGCTATTTATACCTCTGTCTACAGTGCACAGACCACTTTCTACATGTGACTTTTGGTTTCAGACATTCCAGTACCTTTACCCTAAATGGTATTCTAATTCCTACTTTTGAATGTTTTGAATGCTTGTTTTGTTGCCACAGACTAGTTTCTTGTGCCTTCATTCTTCTTTTCCATTCTAAGGTTCTTACTTCCCCATTTATCTCTTCCTCTTTTGTATTGCTTCCATTCATAGGTTCCCTTCCATTCATATTCACCATTCCAATCTGGTTATTCTTAGATCAGATC
>JABCKS010025792.1:0-10224 GCA_018851325.1 Termitomyces sp. DKA19 | reverse complement strand
TGTCCACCTCTTCTAGAGAGAGACTCAATAATCTCTGCTCCCTCTGGAGTTCTGCCAACAACATGTTCCAGGTGTCACAATCCGCTACCAACCCCCAGGACTCAGCCCCAGCCCTGGGACTCCAGCACTCCCAGAACCACCCCCACAACTGCCCCGGGCCCAGACCGCTACCTGGCCAACTCCCCCGGCCATCACCACTGTAACTGCCACATCAGCGCCAGGTCTCAGCTATCACATCACATCAGTGCCGGCACCACCTGTCACCCCTGACCTGTGCTGAGACCCCCATCACACATCATGATCATGCATCACTGCTGCCAACCTCTGTATGCCATGCCCCGCTCCTGCTCCCTCCTCACTGCACCACCACCACATGTCTCTACATTCCCAGTACGAGACCTCCATGCTATGCAACATGTCTTAACCTCACCCTGTCCATGTGGCCCCTGAGTCTCATCCCAAACCCCGGCGCCGCAACCTGCTGCTGGAACCCAGGCCTGATCCCTGGGCCATACGTACTAAGTAGTATATAAGGCACAGAGTAGTAAGTAGGTACTCTAGTCTTGATATTACCATAACCCCGTCTTGTCTGTTGTGTTTCGTCTCTGTTTTGTTTTCTCGTGTGCCTCAGTCTCGATACTTTACTTGCTTCTTTTTCTCATCGTACTTGTCTCATTTTGTCTCCCTGTCTCGTCTCCACTCATCTCATACTTCTAATCTAATCTCATTGTTCTCCTTTCTCTTCTCTACTCTAAGTTCTCCTGACTCTCTATTCCTGGCCCCTCTCTTGACTTAATTGTTTCCATCTTCCATTATCTTATCTTGACTCCTTCCCCTTTTGGTCATCTAACTTCCCCAGTTCTATTTCCATCCCTAGGACTCACTAACTTGTCTCATCCTCTTACACCCCTGAGACTCGCACCAACCCCCCGGCACTCATCCTTCACCCTTCCTGGCACTTGTCTCAACCACCAGTGCTACCGGCACTCTTCCACACACTGCCCCCCACCCCGCTTCAGTCTCCTATGCCTCGCGCTCCTTCCAGTGCTCTGTGTTTGTATACATGGTGCTTAGCCATAAGGTGGTTTGCCCAGTAGACTGAGCCCCTGTGGTCAGCAGAACCTGATATAATATCAAGACTCCCCACCTTACTCTACCATCCACTATGGCCACTTACACGCACACCTACCAGCCCACCGGCTATCAGACCAATGCTTATGGAAGACCTGTGCCTGAAAACTACTATGCCATGAGTACTCTATAGCTTCTGTATCTGGCCCCCCCGATCGAACATTACCCCACTCTTGTCCCTAGATACTGGGCCCCGGATCAGACTCAGGTACCCTATAGCCCCTCTATCAGCCAAGGTATTCCCCAGGACTGGCAACACAATTCCTTGCAGGCCACTGCAGGAACTCATCAGCAGGTCCTGCCCAGAGGTATGCCAGAGACACTGCCCGGTGCTTGGGCACCTTTAGCCCCAGTGCACACAAGTGCTGCCTTCTTTGCCCTGGGCCAGTACTACACCCAACCTGCCCCTGTCCCACCCCTGCCTCCACAGGGATACCCTGACATATATTACTTCCCCAACCTCGACCTCCTGCGGTGCCCCCTAGTCACACACCTCCCTCCCCCCTGGGCCGCCAAAGGATTGCAGCCTACATCCAACAGCATGACAAGGTCTTACAGTTGCTTCGCATATCTCCAGCAGAGTTCACAAAATGCACCTACGCCCTCCTCATCAGCTTGGGACACAGTGACCTCTCTGGGACCCCGGAGCAGTGGGCCAATTGCCTCCTCAAATTCCACAAGCTCTACCTACGTGGAGCCATCCCTGAGAGTGTCTGGAACACACTACAGGTAGATCTCTGTCTCCAGGATGAACTGCACACCCTGGTGGACAAGATCCACACTAGCCCTACCCCCTAGCGCTTTGAGGACCCCATAGACCCTGCATGATCATTTCATGTGCAGCACAAGGAGCCAACTGAGCCCCAGGACTCTGCCCCTGCCCCAGTACCCTGCTAGTAGGGGGAGCTCAATGTGGCGTTCAACATTCTGAAGGCCCTCAACCCCACCAGGAGACTCTTTGACCAGACCCTCTCCTACATTAATGAGCTAGAGGCCCCTGGCAGCAGTTTGGCACCACCTGGCAGAGCTCCTGCCCCAGAATTCTAATGCAACCATCCCCCCCCACTTCAACCTGCGCCATCCCCATGGCAATGCCCCTCCTCCCTTCAATAACCTCCCACCCCCCCAGCAGCCTGCAGCCCCTGGTGCACCTCAACCACCCCCTTCTCAGGGACCCCTGTGACCCCCTGCTCCCCTGGGACCTCTGCCTGGCCAACTCTTCGATGCCAACCCCAAGACCACTACACCCTGAAGAACCACCACACCCTGAAGGACCACCACCCCCACGATGGGCTCAGGGCCTGCCCCTGGGGAACTATGGCAGACCACCTCTTGGCAGTGGACCACCTCCTAGCAGAAGACCCCCTAATGGCAGACCTCCTGGTGGATGGGGCCCAGCAATGGATGCCTTCCCCCCACAGTGTGGCAGGGGGAAACCACTACTATTACTACTACAATGCAGCACCCCCACCTCGCAACCCCAATTCACAGGACAACATCCATGATGCACTGACATGTGAAGGCAAACTCAACATCCAGAAGCCTGAACCCTTCCATGGCCATGACCCCCACAAATGAAAAACGTTCCTCACCCAGTGTCTTACTATATTCCAAGCTAAGCCCCTCACTTTTCAGCTTAAGAGCTCATGTGTGGCCTTCACCACCTTGTATCTACAGAGCATAGCCTTTGATCACTATATGGCACTGCTCCAGTTCAACCCTAACAGCCCAGTACTGTCAAACTGGCAGGCCTTTGCCCAGGAGTTCTCCAGTAAGTTTGGAGTATTTGACACTGTAGCGGAAGCCAAGGAGAACCTCTACAATCTCTGGATACATAATGACAAGCAGTTCACCACCTTCATCGTACAATTCAAGAAGGAGGCCTATGAAACCGGCTGGAACTACAATGCTCTCCAGTTTGCCCTTTGCCACACCCTGCCTCAATGTATCAAGGATGTCCTCTGCCTTGCCCCCAAGCAACCCAGTTACGATGGTTACAAGGCCCTCATTACCCAGATTGACTAGCGGTATTAGAAGGATTGCAGTGAGTATTCAGCACCCTGTGCACCTTGGAACCCCTCCGGAAACTCCAACTGGCAAAGCAGGGCTGCTGCAGGCAACCGGACCACCAGTGCTGCACTGCCTCCCAACCCCACCACTTGGCTGCTCATGGGACAAGGACCAGCCAACACCAGCTGACCCCCAGGACCCTGCCCACAAACACAACTCAATGCTGCCGATATACAGGAAGCCCTGGACCCCAACCAGACTGACCCCGACTTGCCTACAGACCCTCATGATGCCCAGAACTATGCCAACAACAAGGAGGCCCTGTGTGCAAATAGGTTCAGGAACTGGCCGTGGATCGATGTACCGAAGGAGACACAGGAGAAGCAACAGTGTGAGGGGACATGCATCTTGTGTGGTGAGCAAGGTCACTTCATCAATGAGTGTCCTAAATGCTAGGTTGTGGGATAAGCCATGTGGACCATTGACAGTGAAGACTGTGACTTCTGGTTTACGGAAAATGACCCAGTGGTTTAGATCATGAAGATGCACTAAATCGCAGACCGGACTTTGACGTCTTCTCTGCCCTGGCTACACACCTTTGTGCAACAGCTCTATCCCTAGACACCCTCTCAGCTCACCCCCCCTCCCAGTCCTCCCAAACTCTTCTCCTCCACACCACCCTCCCACATATCTCTGCCCCGGTCAGTACTCTGGTTGACAGCAGCACCACCGACAATTTCATTGACGAATCCCTAGCAACACTGGCTGCTACTCCTCAGAAACTACCCCTTCCCACCTGCCTCACTCTCTTCCACAGCAGCTCTACCTTTGCCGGTGACATCACTCACTACATGCAGACCACCCTTGCCTTTCTTTGCCAATGGTCAGCAGCAAGACCTCTGGCTGCTCATGACCCGCCTGCATGCCTCCGCCCCCCTTATCTTGGGCCTCTCCTGGCTCCACTCCACCAATCCTCACATTGATTGGCAGAACCTCATCCTCCACTTTGACTGCCAAGCCCCAGAGCCCCCAGAGCCCATCCCCTTTAATGTCACTACCCTGGTCAGTGCCACTGACCATCCCCACACTCCCCCATAACTCTGCTCGAAGTCTGCTCAGTCGTTTGTCCTCAATGCCCAACTTGGTGACTCACTATGGGTTCTCACCACTCTTGTTGACAGCGTGGCCACTGGGACGGTCGTTAGTGACCAGCTTGACCTTAGCCATGACCCCCTCAATAGACCAATGGAGCTACAACTCTTTGACGGTAAGCCCACCCCTGCCGGGCCTATCACTAAGTCCCACACCAGCTCCATCACTCTCAACAACAGTCTCCAATTCCCAGTCCAGCTCCTGGTCACACAGCTCCCAGAGGTCACCCCCATCATACTAGGACTACCCTGGCTATGCGATGTCAACCCCAACATCAACTGGAAGGACCTCACCATGAAGTTCCCTGGAACCAGTGCCTGTCTCACCACCATCAGCCTCTGCCTCTAACCCACTAGCAACCCCAGCGAGGCCGGAGCTACCGGCGATCCTACAGCACCCCCAGACAACTCTGGTGAGCCCTCCTCCACTTGACACGTCCCAAGCGCACCCCCAGTCCTTCCCTCCAACATTCCCCGCAACAAGTATAAAGGCTCACACTACTCCACCCCTTGCCCCTGGATGACCCCAGGCCCCAGTAACATGGGTCAACCCTCCAAACCCCTCGACCCGGACACCCTCGATATCAAAATTATTGGCCCAGCCCCCTTCACCCGTATCCTCCAGGACAGCACCCCCACCTTTCAGCTTCACATCTTCCCAGTGCTCCTGGAAGAACACCTAGGCACAGATACAACTGCTCCAGAACAAAAAATAGAGAAACAAATATTACATGAAGTAGTTCCCCCAGAGTATCATGAATTCACTGACATATTCTCTGAAGGAAGTGCCAAGGAGCTCCCCCCTCACTGGTCATATAACCACAAAATTGACCTCAAAGATGGCACCGCACCCCCCTTTGGCAAGATCTACAACATGTCAGAATCAAACTCCACGCACTGAAAGACTACCTCAATGACATACTTGGTAAAGGGTTCATTCAACCCTTGATCTCTGCTGCTGGGGCTCTGGTTCTGTTTGCAAAAAAGGAGGACAGCTCCCTACACCTTTACATCGACTACTGGGGCCTCAACAAAGTCACAAAAAAGAACCGGTATCCACTCCCCCTCATCAGTGCCAAAATTGACCTTTGCTCTGGCTATAACAACGTCCATATAGCCCTGGAGCATGAATGGAAGACTGCCTTCTGCATCCACTACGGCCTCTTCAAGTACCTAGTGATGCCCTTTGGTATGACCAACTCCCCAGCCACCTTCCAGTACTTCATGAATGACATCTTCCATGACATGAACAATGTCTTTGTTATTGTGTACCTGGATGACATCCTCATCTACTCAAACTCACTGGAAGAACACCACTCCCACATCTGCCACGTCCTCGAATGACTCCGGGAGTACCACCTACACACCAAATCAGAGAAGTGCTCGTTCCACACCACCAAAGTCAAGTACCTCAGTGTCATCATTACCCCAGACAGCATTTGCATGGACCTCGCCAAGGTAGAAGCCATCCTCAATTAGCCCCCACCCCGGAGCGTAAAGGAGGTGCAGTCTTTTCTTGGTTTTGCTAACTTCTACTGCCAGTTCATTGATAACTATTTTGGGATCACCAAACCCCTCAACCAGCTCACAAGGAAGGACACCCCATGGAACTGGGATGGCTGATGCCAAAGCATATTCACCCTCCTCAAGAAGGCCTTCACCTCTGCCCCTATCCTCCACCACTTTGGCCCCTCTCTCCCCATTGTTCTCAAATATAATGCCTCTGACTACACCATTGCCAGTATACTCTTGCAAAAGGACCCTGGTGGTGATGAGCTCTGGCCCGTTGCTTTCTACACCCACTTGATGATCCCTACAGAGCTCAATTATGACATCTACAATAAGGAGCTCCTTGCCATCATCAAAGCCTTCAAGCAGTAGTGGGCCTACCTCAAGGGCACCCCACACCACATCCAAGTCTACTTGGACCACAACAACCTACAGTACTTCACCATGACCAAGCAGCTCAGCTGCTGCTAAGCTCATTGGTCTGAAATCCTCTCCAAGTACAACTTCACTATTCACTATCACCCTGGCTGACTTGGTGCCAAACCCAACGCCCTCACCTGGAGACTAGACATGTATCCTAAGAAGTCCTTTGAGGCGGAGTGCAATGCCCACCTAAACACCTTCATGCTGTGCTGATTATGAATGAAGAAGGTATCCTACACCAAATTTGCAATGCCCCCCGGGACACCTTCTTCACTCAGCACGACCCCCAAAACACCCCCACCGATGAGGTCGACAATAACTGCCCCTTCACCCTTTCCCCCAACAACTGACTCTTGCTCTGGAATGGACAAATCTATGCTCCGGACCATCAGAAGATCTGCCTGGACATCCTGCACCAACACCATGACCATAAGCTCCGCAGGCACCCTGGGATTTGTAAGACCCTCCAACTCATCTCCTGGACTTACTTTTGACCAAGTATAAAGAAGGATGTCTCCCGGTATGTCCAGGCCTGTAAGTCGTGTCTCTGGGCCAAGGTTCCCCACCACCACCCCTACAGTCTTCTCAAACCCCTCCCAGTCAGTTGTTGCCCCTGGTCCTCCATCTTGATGGACTATATTGTCAAACTCCCTGAGTTGGAGGGCTTCGATGCCATCCTCATCATTGTCTGCTGCCTCACCAAGCAAGCAATCTTCATCCCCTACCGCACCACTGACAATGCCCCAAAGTTCACCAAACTATTCCTTGAACATATGTTCTTCAAGCACAGACTCCTGGATGACATCATATCTGACCGTGGCCTCCTATTTGTCTCCCAGTTCTGGCAGTCTCTGTGTAAGGCCCTTGAGATTAAAACTAACCTCTCTACCACCTACCACCCGGAGACTGACAGCCAGACCAAATGAGTGAACCAGACCTTGGAACAGTACCTCCACCTCTATGTCAACTACCTGCAGAATGACTGGTGCGTGGAACTACCCTTGGCAGAGTTCACCTACAACAACACCCCCCACTCCACCACCAGCGTGTCACCTTTTTATGCTAATAAAGGTTACAACCCCCAGCTCACCCTCTCCCTTAGAGACATCCCCTCCCACATAGCCCACAAAGTGGCCCAGGACCTCCAGTTGCTGCACCAATTCCTCTGGGATGAAATCGACACCGCCAACAAGGCCTATGCCAAGCACACCAACACCTGCAGTGAATCAACCCTCAACTAGACCCCCAACACTCTCGTTTGGCTCGACTGGTGCAATTTGAAGACCCGGCGACCCTTGATCAAGCTCGATCACAAACACCTTGGCCCCTTCAAGGTCCTCTGGAAGGTCTCCACCCACATCTACAAACTTGACCTACCTCTGGGACTCAAGGGACTACACCCAGTCTTCCACATATGCCTCCTTGAAGAATACGCCCTGGACCCCTTCCCTGAACAGCGACCCAGCCAACCACCCCCTGTCAAAGTCGAGGATGAATACCACTATAAGGTTGACCACATCCTTGACTCCCGCCTCATCCGTGGCTGCCCTCACTACCATGTCTGCTGGAAAAGCTATGGGCCCAAGGATGACACTTGAGAACTTAGGAAGAATCTTGCCAGTGCCCCCACCAAGCTCCGGGACTTCCACCGGCAACACTCCAACAAGCTCCAGAACCTCCAGGACTAGCGCTCACAGACAGCATCAGTGGGTGTAACTCCCACCAAGACCCCTACATGTTTTCTTACATACTTTCCATCTTCAGACTCTCACTTCCAAAAGAAACCTGGACACTGTGACAGTATAAACAAGTTTCCTAAGCTACAAAATGATACAAACATTTGAAGAACAAGATGATGCAAAAGTAACAACAAGTCCAAAAGGCAGAAGGATGAGCTCCAGGCCGGCATGGCAACTAATCCCCCCCCTTGTCACCCCCCTCCTGACTCTCTGTCACCAGCCCCGTCACCAGCATCACTGTCTCCATCTGGGTTGCTGCCAGATATTCCTCCTACACTGGTAACCCTTCCCCCATATCAACTGCCATGCCCAGCCACAACCCAGGAGCAATTGCGTTGCACCGCTGGTACCCCGCCAACAAGATGTCCAGCTGGGCCAGACTAATGTCTAGCTCCGCTGGCAAGTTGAAGGACATCTAGCCCACACCCTCCCAGAGCAAGGCATGGGCTGCTGATGCACCATCCAGGAGCAGTCGGTGCTCCCAGGCCCAGCCTACATTGAGAGTCAACTAACCAACTATACAGCAAGTAAACCACTTATGCAGAGCCCCCTCCCCCCTGGTATGACACCACCTCTAGTAATGCCCAGTCCCACCAGCAAACCACTTCCCGCTCTGCCATCTGCACTGCCATCACTGCCTGACCCTCCCTCGGCACCTCTCTTACCACCCTGGACTCCAGCTCCGCCACTTGCACCCTCAGTGCCATCAGCTCCACATCCTATTCCCACACCACTGCCAATGCCATGTCCCAATCCTGTCAAGCCCAGTCCTGGTCCATTGTCGCCACTGCCAGTTTGTTCTGCTCCCTCTCCACCTGTACATACCCCTCCTGCAGGTGCTGGCGCAACTTCACAGTCGACACCAGCAAGCTCTGCTCCATTGACTCTTGTGGCAGGAACTGGAGGCATGCTGTCGTCAGTGAAAAGAAATGGAGCCCTGGGGGGCCCACCATTGCAGCATCACTACAGGGCCTCTTGCTGGGTCCTACTTTGGGTGACAGGGAGGCTTGCTGCTTCCCCTGCACCACCGCCGATGGCCACTGCTTCCTGCACAGTGGTTCCACATGGACCACCGGGGCTGGGGCTACCTCCTCCTCACCCTTGCTGTTACTTGACTCCTCCTCATCTCCCAACTGACCCTCCTCCTTGACCTCCACAGAACATGAACCCCCCTCCCTAGCTGCTGCCATTGCCACCTACAACCGAGAATGCCTCTCCATCTACTCCTGCACCCAATCCAGTGACCAACCCTGCTTGGCTGCTATGCACAATGCCCACCACAGCCACAATACAGAGCACTGTTTGTGCTTGGACCTGTATGACAGGCACACCGACAAGTCCCTGTGAGCCCCAGCTACTGGCACCTTGAACTTACAAGCCATACCACAATGGGCACAAAACAGACATTGCAAATTGTCAGTGCAGGAGGACTCAGAGGTAGGTATGACTTACCAGACTATGCTGGTGGCACCAGGCTAATATTGGGGAGCCCCAGGGACAACCCACTGCCAGGACAAACCACTCAGGCATAACCTTCACCTAGGGCACCTGATTGGCTGCTGATACAGGATGAAACACCCCTGGGGCCAAGGGGGGTCGAGGGCGCATTGGCGACACTGGTGCAGACTGCGTGGACCGCAGCTGGACCACAATGGTAGGAAGGGTAGGGGACGACGATGAGGATGAACACATGAGGAAAGATGGTTGGAAAAAATTTGGTGAAGTTTTTTTTTTTTTCTTTATCTGTATACAGGGCTTCTTGATGGCTACTAGACTTCGACTTTGACACCAGAAGCCACACAGCCACCCACAATTCTGTGCATCTTGAGGGTCTTAATGCTGAAGGAGGGGTGATGTCATGACCTGCTACCGACCCCCGAGACTCAGCCCTGGCCCCGGGACTCTAGCACTCCCAGAACCACCCCCACAACTGCCCTGGGCCCAGACTACTACCTGGCCAACTCTCCCAGCCATCACCACTGTGACTGCCACATCAGTGCTGGGTCTCAGCTATCATATCACATCAGCACCGGCACCACCCATCACCCCTGACCTGCGCCAAGACCCCTATCATGCATCATGATCGTGCATCACTATTGCCAACCTCTGTATGCCATGCCCTGCTCCTGCTCCCTCCTCACTGCACCACCACCACGTGTCTCTGCATTCCCAGTGCGAGACCTCTGCACTGCGTGACATGTCTTAACCTCACCCTGTCCATGTGGCCCCTGGGTCTCATCCCAAACCCCGGCGCCGCAACC
>JABCKS010025791.1:0-10229 GCA_018851325.1 Termitomyces sp. DKA19 | reverse complement strand
TATGGACTTCTACAGCAACCCAATTGCACTCACCTATTATATGCAACCCCCAGTTACCCCTTAAAACAACCAGAACCCCTTCCAGCAACCACCCCCTCTCCAACCCTTGTATTGGTACTGGCCAATAACTATGCATGGATTTGGACTGGGACCTTTGGTAAGTCAGGGCCTGGCCCCTGACTGGCATTCCCTGGCACCTCCCCCTGCACAGGACCCCTATGCAGGATTGCACTCAGGAGGCCCACTAAGAGCTCTGAATACTGGGTGGAATGCTCCGGTACTTGCCAGCCACTGGTCTGTTCATTGCTGGAGCAGGGCATGCATCAAGGGCCAAAGGCTACATGCTTCTAGCCTTGACTGTATGTCCAACACCTCTCCAAAGGGGGCCTATGACAGCTCCAGCTGTCCTTATGCCTCCTACACCTATGGGACTCAGAGACATACCCCAGATAAGAGGGGACCCCCCACTTTGGCAGGAAGAGTGTATAATGGACTACTCTAGGCAATGTAGTGCGATCCTATGGGAACTTCAACTCCCACAAGTAGACTTCTCCTGATGGACCCAGAGTCTCTTCGAGAAACTAGGGCAACCTACTTTAGAGGCTACTGCCAAGGTCTGGGTGGACCACCTAGTAATGTTTTTTGAGCTTTATGAGCAAGGGAACCTACCAGCACAAGCCCTTGACCTTCTCCAGAGTGACATCTCCTTGTGGAACAAGCTGTACAACCTAGTTGGGGAAATCCACATATTGCCATTGCCAGGAAAGTTTGAGGACCTCTCTGACCCCATGTACTTCTTCTACTTGCAATGAAAAACAGACCAGATGCCCCTCCAACCTGCCAAGGCTCCAAATGCCAGAAACCAACATTAGGACAACCTGGATGCAGCCTCCACCCTACTCTGAAACCTCAACCCCTCTGGTGGGCTGTTCAACCAGTCCACAGCCAGGATGGTGGGACTCTCAGCCTGACCCCACTCTAACTTAGCCCCAGGTGTGAGGACCTTCCATACATGGGACTGGAATCCCCCCCCAGTTACACCTGCCACAGAAAATAGCAGGGATACTTGGTCTGAACACATCCTCAGCTATGTCAACAAGGAACCTTATGCAGAGCTCATGACAGATGCTCTGCCACCCCAAAACCCCCAGACCCAGCAGGACCCTCCCCCACATCTCAACCTTTGTAAATCCCCTGCCCACCCCCACTTCTTTCCCCCTGTTTCCTCTGTGCTGGCACTAGCACCCATGGCATCAACCAACTTCTCCCCAGGCCTGAGACAATAGGGAGGCTACTTCAGACCCTATGAAGAACTATTTGGACCATCTAAGAACCCCTTTGGACCACCAGAGGATCCTTTTGGACCCCCTGGCAGACCTCTTGGTGGACCCTCTGGTAGACCCCCTGGTGGGCTCCCCTTTGGACTCCTTAATAGGCCCCCAGGATAGATACTTGGGGGACCACCCCTTGGGCCAGGACAAGGAGCACCCCTGGGGGGAGGACCCCTGGAAGGAGGCCCTCCTGGAGGGTGGGGACCCACCATAGGTGCAATCCTGCCTGGAGGAGTAGGAAACTATTACTACTACTACTACAACACTACCCCTCCTCCCCAAAACCCCAAAGAGCAGGCAGAAGCCAACAAGGTCTATGAAGCTCTAGCTCACAAAGGTTGACTAGATATCCAGAAGCCAGAACCCTTCCACAGTCATAACCCCTGGAAGTGGCACACCTTCCTGGTACAGTGCCTCAATATGTTCCAGAGAAAGCCAAATACCTTCACTACCAACAAAGCCTGTGTCACATTTGCCTCCTCCTACCTGCAGAGTATTGCCCTAGACCACTACACAGCTCTTCTCCAGTACAACCCCTGCCACCTGCTATTCTCTGACTGGGAAGCCTTTGTGCAGGAATTCTCATCAAAGTTTAGAGTTTACAACACCATTGCTGAGGCCAAAAGGAAACTCATATCACTCTGAATATCTCCAGAAGAATGCTTCATGACATTTGTGATCCAGTTCAAGAAGGAGGCCTATGAGATTGGCTGGAATTATCACATGTTGTACTTCCAACTCAACAAAGCCCTCCCCAAATGAATCTATAAGGTCCTCTGCCTTGCACCAAAACAGTCTACCTACAAGGACCTCAAGAGCCTCATTACCCACATCAATCAGTGCTACTGGGACAACCCCACCAGCTCCAGGACTAGCTGCTGAGGGTACTCCTCCCACTCCTTGGGGGGACTCTGGCAGCCCCAACAACCACAACCCCCCAACCCCACTATGGCCACCTCCCCTGCCTGGAACCCTGATTGACCCCAGAAATGCCACATGACCCCTTGCCCAACTACAGGCAGTCACCTCAGAGCTCTACAACCAGGATGATGTCCTAATATGGGATGATGGTGACCCCAAGTCCACAAGTGAAGACCTAGAAGATGAACTATTATAGGCCAACTAATTGCAATGGCCAGACTGGCCTTGGGTAGCCATTCCTGAGGAAACAAAGGAGCAGCAATGCAGGGCAGGGGTGTGCTTGCTCTGTGGTAAGCCTGGACACTTTGTCCAGGAATGTCCAGAGCAAGGTGCCCTTGGATGAGCCATCTGGACCATAGATAGGGATGAGTTTGAGTTCCAGTATACAGAAAACAAATCAGTAATTTAGTTGAATTGGAAGATGCACTGAATTACGGATTTGACCCTGATGTCTTCTCTACCACTATTTCCCATATATGCGCTTTGGTACCAGCTCTGGACATCCTCACAACCTACCTATCCTCCTGATCCTCTCAATCTTTCCTACTTTGCATCTCCCTCATCCCTTTCCCCTGCTCCAACACTGTCAATACCCTGGTAGACAGTGGAGCCACAGATAACTTTGCCAACAATAACTGAGTCCATGTCTCCTTGCTTCCCTGCATTCATTTACCCAGCCCCATCCAGCTCCAATTGTTTAATGGTGAGTTGTCCTCCACCGAAATCAATCCACCAGAGAAATCACTTACTACACATACATTTCCCTATACTTTAAGAATGGCACACAAATTGAGCTCCAAATGCTTATCACCTGGCTGCACAAATCTGCCCCTGTGGTCCTGAGCCTCCTCTAATTATGCTCCATCAACCCTCACATCAACTGGCAAACCCTCACCATGACTCTAGACTATATGGACCCCTCCACCATCCCCTTCTCCCTCCCCTCTGACTTGGACCCCACAAAGGCCAAACAGTTTGGCAGACTATACTTGACCTCAGCACAATCCTTCATCATTGATGTCACCCTCTGATCCACAAATACCACCCACACCATGCTACTGGACAGCAGGGCTATGGGAACCTTTGTCAGTAGGGAGCTAGGCCTTCTGTATAAGGCCTTAGATGTTCTAGTTGAGCTGCAACTCTTCAATGGAAACCCAACACCCTCTGGAACAATCTCCCACCACTATTTTGACAGTATCTGCCTTGCTAATGGCCTCAGCTTTCCTGTCAACCTCCAGGTCACCCAGTTACACTCTACTACTCCAATCATCCTTGAATTACCCTAGTTATGCAAGGCCAACCCAGACATTGACTGGACTTCAATGAGCATGACATTTGATAGCAAGAATGCTCAACTGGCCATTGGAATATCACTTTAACCCCAATCCTTCCTCACTATTGAGGACAAACCCAACCCCAACTCCCTTCCCACTCTAACTCTTGACTCTCCCCTCCAACCCTTGCTGCAGGACCTTAGAGGGGGGGAAGGAAATTGCAATACCAACAAGCCTCACCCTCAGAAAACCTCAATACCCCCATTCCTCCTTCTACACCCTCCCCTGCAACCATACCTCCTTCTGTAACTTCCCATTCTAAAAGCCCCCCTCAAACCCTGCCCCCCAAACTCTTTCCACCCAACATTCCCTGCAACAAGCTTCAAGGGCCATCCCCTCCTCAAACCACTTCCCTCTATCCAAGAAAATCTTGGACCTCAAACAAGGAAACCCCTGGACATAGTCCTCATGTCATAGGGGCTGCCCCATTTGCCAGAATCCTCTGTGATGGGACCCAGGCTTATCAGCTATACATAACCCCTGTTGGACATCTCCAAGCCCAGGAACCTTTGGATCCCATCAAGTCTGAGGAGGAGATCCTGCACAAGGTTGTACCCCCCAAATACTATGAGTTTGTAGATGTATTCTCAGAAGAAAGTGCCAAGTAGCTCCCCCCACACCAGCCCTATAACCACCAGATTGACCTAGAAGATGGGGCCTCCCCCCTCTTTGGAAAGGTCTACAACATGTTGGAAACTGAGCTCCAGGCCCTCAAAGACTACATGGACAACATGCTGGGAAAGGGCTTCATCTGACCCTCCTCTTTCTCCGCCAGAGCCCCAGTCCTCTTTGCTAAGAAAAAGGATAGCATGCTTCATCTCTGTGTCAACTACTAGGGGCTCAATCAGATTACAAAGAAGAACTGGTACCCACTTCCTCTCATTGGAGACCTTATGGACAGACTCCAGAGTGCCAAGGTGTACACAAAGATTGACCTCCATACTGGGTACAATAACATTCACATTGCCCCTGGACACAAGTGGAAGACCACTTTTCAAACCTGATACAGACTCTTTGAATACCTGGTAATGTCCTTTGGAATGACCAACTTCCCTGCTACCTTCCAGTACTTCATGAATGACATCTTCCATAATATGAATAACATCTTCATGATGATATACCTGGACAACATCCTCATCTACTCCAACTCCCTTGCAGAGCACTGAGATCATGTCCAGTGCATCCTGGAACAACTCTGTCAGCATGACCTCTATGCCAAACCCAAGAAATGCTCCTTCCACACTTAGGAGGTTGAGTATCTGGGTGTAATTGTTACTCCAGGAGGCATCTGCATGGATCCAGGCAAGGTCAATGCCATCACCAGCTGGCCCCTATGGAATGTGAAGGAACTACAGTCCTTCCTTGGTTTTGCAAACTTCTATTGGAGTTTCATTGACAATTACTCTGGGATCATGAAGAAGCTCACTTGTCTAACCTAGAAGGACACCCTATGGCACTGGGACTTGGACTCTCAAGACATCTTCCAACTCTTCAAAACTGCCTTTACCTTCACCCCCATCCTCCAACACTTTGACCCCTCCCTCCCCATTATTCATAAATGCAATGCTTCTGACTATGCCCTTGCCAGAATCCTTTCCCAGACCAACCCTGACACTCAGAAACTCTGCCCCATTGTCTTCTACACCTGCTCCATGATCTCTGCAGAGCTCAATTACAATATCTATGATAAGGAACTCCTTGCAATTGTAGAAGCCTTCCAGCAGTGGAGGGCATACTTGGAAGGTGCCTGCTACAGTATCCAGGTCTACTCAGACTACAACAACCTATAGTACTTCACAACTACTAAGCAACTCAGCTGCCAGCAGGCCTAATGGTCAGAACTGCTGTCTAAGTATGACTTCATCATCTGATATTGCCCTGGCCATCTTGGAGCCAAGCCTGGCACCTTGACCTAGAAGCTCAATGTCTACCCCCAGAGATCCTTTAAGGCCAGACAAAATACCCTCAATCAGCACATCATCATTCCCCCTGAGTAACTCCAGGCCATGCTACTGCTAGACAACAAAAGCCTCCTCCAGCAAATCCACCAAATGCCCCTGGATAACTACTTCTGCTCCCACAATCTTTGAGCCTCCCCCCCCCCCCCCCAAGAACCTTTCCAGACCTCCTGACTTCACCCTTTCCCCTGACAACCAACTCCTCCTCTGCAGTGGCACAATTTATGTCCCAGACTACCAGAAACTATGTCTCAAGGTCCTCCAGCAACACCATGACCACAAGCTTTGAGGTCACTCAGAGATCTGAAAGACTCTGCAACTCATTATGCAAACATACTTCTGGCCAGGACTCAAAAAAGACATCACCCAGTATGTCTGTGCCTGCAAAGCATGCTGCCAGGCCAGAGTCCCATGCCACTGACCATTCGGACTCCTCAAGCCCCTCCTGATAGGGCACCGACCCTGGTCCTCCATCTCTATAGACCACATTGTTGAACTTTCAGAGTCTGAGGGACACAACATGATCCTTGTCATAGTATACCAGCTGACAAAGCAAGCAGTCTTCATCCCCTGCTACACTATGGATAATGCCCTGCAATTGGCCCACCACTTCATCACATACATCTTTGCAAAACACAGCCTACCTGATGACATCATCTCTGACCAAGGTACCCTATTTGTCTTACAATTCTGACAGTCCTTGTGCCAGGCTCTGGACATCAAGTCCAGCTTATCAATAGCCTATCATCTGGAGACTGATGGACAGACCAAGCATGTTAATCAGGCCCTGGAGCAGTACCTCCAACTATATGTGAACTACCTGTAGGATGACTGGTGTGCCAAATTCCCTCTTGCCAAGTTTACTTACAACAACTCCCTGTATTCAGCCACCAGAGTTTCCCCTTTCTTTGCAAATAAGGGGTACAACCCCCAACTCACTATCTCCCTTTGTGGTGTCCCCTCTCACACTGCACATACCACCATCCAGGACCTCTGGAGCCTATAGAAATACCTTAAGCACAAGCTCAGAACTGCTAACCAGGTCTACTGCAAATATATGGATGCTCACCAGAGCATAACCCCAGACTGGCCCATTGGTTCCCTTGTCTGGCTTGACCAAAGGAACATCAAGACCCAGCAGCCTTCCCCAAAACTTGACTACAAGTGCCTTGGACCCTTCAAGATACTCCAAAAGGTGTCCTCCCACATGTACCAACTTGACTTGCCTGCTGGGATGAAGAGGATCCACCCTGTCTTCCATATCCAACTCCTGGAGCAATACAATCCAGAGCCCCTCCTGAGCCAGCAGAACAAACCCCTTCATGTTATTGAGGTTAATGGAGAAGCCCAGTACAAAGTTGACACTATCTTCGACTCCCAATGCTGCTATAGCCAGACTAAGTATCTTGTCTGGTGGACCAGATACAGACCTGAGGATGACACTTGGAAGCTATTAGGACATCTCTAGAATGCCTCTAAAGCCCTCCAGGACTTCTACCAAAACTACCCCCAAAAACCTCAAGACCCATGGCTTGGACCATAACCTCAGGGCCACCTAAGGCATAACCCTGTCTCAAGCTTGAAGGGGATTCAACTCCCCTCTACACATTCCCACCTATCCTATTTACCCTGCCCCCCTCCTGCCCTGCTCTTTTTCCCCTTTCCCTTTGATCATCTACTCACCCCATCTTATCTTATCTATCATGCTATCTTATCCAACCCTTCCTGTCACATTGTCTTATCTCATCTAATCTTTTCATCTTATCCAGGCCAGGACTAACAAGGAGCAGTAATATTTCAAAAAAAAGACAAGAAAAACAAAAGTACCAAAAATCCAAGAATGTGTTACTCTCTATATAACAGACCTCAACTGGCAAGGACTCCACTCCCCCTTACCCAACCACCCTCCCCTTCCCCTTTGTCCTCCTCTGAGCCTTCCTCCAAAGATCAACCACCTTCACTCTGTCACTCCTTTCTGCAGTCACATCCACCTCCTCCAGTGGAGGGCCAGATAACCCTTGCCTCTCCCCTGAGTACTGCCACCAGCATGTCCCAGGTCTCCTTGTAAACATCATTGAGCATAGGCAGGGGGTCCATCAGGCTCTGTGCCTTCCACTCTAGGGGCCCCTCTAGACCCATCACCAGCCAGCAATGAGCCTCCTCCAGGTGCTCCAACTCTTCCATCCCCTGCTCAGTCTTTATAAGAAGGCAGTACTCTAGGTGAATCTGCCAGAGGCCATCTTGAATGAATGCCCAGGCAGTTGTGACCCCATCAAGAAGACTTTGATGAGCCCAAACATGCTTTGAAAAGAATGAGCTGGAGCCTGACAAACACAATGGAACTCACCAAGAAATACAAAGTAGTGCTCTGCTTGCTGGTTAGTAAGCCAGCCCCAAGCTTGGCCCCTGCCACTTGCCAGCTCCTGCCTTCCCTGAATGACATCCCCAGACAATTCTCTGCCACCCTGCCCTACTGCCCCCTGCTCTCAACTGCTTTGCTTGCTCCACCTGCTCCAACCCCAACTCCTCCTTTTGACTCTGCTCCTGCAGTGCCTGATATGCCTGATGAAGGGCATCTAGCTCCCCCATTCTCACCACCAGCTTGTGGGCCAACTCCTGATTTTGCATCATTATGTGCCAGTTTTGGTCCAACTGGGTAACTTCAACCTCTTGTAGATGGGCTATGTCTTCCCAGAGGCCAGCAACCTCATTTGACAACAGTGCTTGGGGGTTGGGAGAGTCAAAAGACATCTGAATCAAGGGTATGGGAGTCCAAGAGAATAATGACAAGGGCTCAGTGCAAGAATGGTTGGAACCTGGAGCCTCCTCCAAAGATGTGTGACAATGCTTGGACCCCAATGAGGGCAGGAACAGGGGGACCCCAGAGCCTGGCAATTGCATCATTGAAGGACCAGGTGCTCCCTTCCTATAGTCCCAAACCCCTGGCAACACCCCCACTCACTCCAACTCTGCATCCACCAAAGACCCAACTGCTGGACAACACTTCCATGGGGCCTATATCTCTATCACCACCTTGACACAGGGCCATTAGGCCCCCTGGGGTGCTTGAACTGGGGCAACCTCCCCCTCCCACCACCCTACCTGCTAGCAAGCCTGGAATGAGCATTGAACATGCCAATTCCAGCATTTATCACAGACATCTTGGACCCATTGAGAGTGCCCTGGCATGGGCAAGACACAGGGATCCCTGCAAACTCAACAAGCATTGCACTGTGGGGAGGTTAGCTCCATGACAGCAACTCTGAGCCAATCTTACTGGCCAATTCACCACACACCACTCCTATAATGGGTACCCCTCCCTCTGACAAGGAAGCTGCAGTGCAGAAGTTGCCTGAGTTGAGGCTCTTCCCCAGGGTTTGACTGGGGCACATTATAGCTTAAGGATCACCCAGGACCCCATGGCAGTCACCCACAGCTCCTGTTGCTCTGCCAGATTGTTAACCAGGCTCCCTAGACTACGTGAAACAAGTATACATGACAAAACAGGCAGTCCACCACCTCCCTCCCCTACCTCTGACCTGCTTCAGCCAACATGCTTTGTATGCCACCCAGGCCACCATGTTGTTGGTACTCAGAGGAGTCAGGGTCCTATGCTCATGGTCAGAAGACATTGCAATACTTTGGAAGAAATTGGATGGCAAGCTATTAAAAGACTCCTAGGAGATCAACTGAGCCCTGCAGACACCCTGGGGATCAATGACACCTACTGCATCTCAAGGGTCTTGATGCTTAAAGGGGGAGGTAATGTCAGAACCCTGCCAGTCACCCTTCAGTGACCCTGCCATCTCTGACATCTACCCAGAAAACCCCAGCCTAACCCTTGATTGTCCCCATCCTCTACCTAAACTCTGCTTATAATCTGTGCAGCATCAGATCATCAGCCTACACATTCCCAAACTCCAACCCCAGCAATTCTCTCAGAACACACCTTATGCATCACTAGATCACTGGCAAGGCAACCTCCCAGGTCCCAATGTGTCTCTGGGGGCTGCCCTGGCCTTGAGACACCCCATCCTATAATTGGCCCTCAGGGCCTGCTTTGGACCATATCCAGGCCCCACTGTAATAGGAGTCAAGCTCTGGGGAGGGCACTGCTCACCCAAAGACCCCTTCCAACTCCAACCTTCCCTTGAGACCTCAAGTATATAACTCTGGAACCTTGTAGTCAGTCAGTAGTCTTGATATTGCATACTTTTGTCTACTTCTCATTTCTCTACTCTCTCTGTTCCTACTCCTGCTCAATCTACCTATTTCTCTTCTCTTTTAATTCTCTGGCATAGTTATCTCAGTCTATGGAATGCCTCCATAGACTTCAACCACCTCTGTTCTTGCCTTAGCAAACCTGGGACATCACCTAGCACCTGGATTAAGTCCGGAACATTCATATGTTCCCTTTCCAGTCATTGACTAGCTAACCAGCAGGTTCCTGCTCTCAGAGGTGAGCCCCCAAGTACTCCAGACCTAACAGCTCTGCACAAGTTTTTGAAGGATCCATACTGATCAACTTGCTAGCTTGCTGAGAAGACTGCTAAATTGAATGAAACACAGAAACTTCTTGCTAATGTATGTCATTAAATCTGTCAGATAACAATGAGGTTGCTAAGGAGAAAAACATTAGTTTTCATATGCAAAGAGCCCTAGTAGCAATGACTATTCTGGTG
>JABCKS010025790.1:0-10238 GCA_018851325.1 Termitomyces sp. DKA19 | reverse complement strand
GTAAATAAGCCTACCCCTTCTCAATCCATAACAGTGATTGGTACTAAAATTAGAGAGTCCTTTTATTTTGAGTTCTACGTCTCCACCCCAAGATTAAGTTATAATATAAGTTATACTTCTAAACCAATATAACTCTCTCTATATAGTCACACCCTTTAAAAAAGCTAAAAAAAAAAGAAAAAAAAAAAAGAAGTAACATTAAATTGCGATGCAGATACAAAAAGAAAAGAAAAGAATAAAATATAGAGCAAAGAAAGTAATTGAGATTAAGCCTATAAATAATAATGAAATTAAAGAGAAAAGTAACATATAAAAAGTATTTACTTTTTCCACGGTTTTTACCTTTATAGTAAAACAAATATAAAACAAATAGCTAAGTTTTTTACAGAATATTATTTGTAACTGCTAATTTTTTTGTTTACTTATGTCTAATTTACACTAATAACATAGGACTACTAATGTTAAAATAGACAGAATAATAACCTTATTTTATTCATTATTCATTATTCATTACAAACACAAGCTTTAAGAAGTTCTAAATTTTAAATTTTTGTCCTACCCCTTTTTTATTTTTATTGTTATTTTTTATACCCTGTTTCCTGTCCCAGTGTACTGGATATGGATAACTAACACTAGGGAATTAACATACAGACCCTTGTAATTAAAATGAAAAGTACAGCTTAGTTACCTTAGTTTTAAAATAATTGCGAATCTTGGGATTCTCTCCTCCAATTTAAATTACCTTATTACCTCGTAACCAAAAAGAATAAGGATACTACTTCTAACGATTATACCTAGTAATATTAAGTGTAAGCCTCTAAAAAAGTTTAAAAGTTTCCGTGTCCAGATAAAAGGGACTTTTACTTAATTCCGAAATTTTGTCTAGAGAATTTTCAATTTTCAATTTTCAATTTTCAATTTTCAATTTTCAATTTTCAATTTTCAATTTTATCTAGATTTTTTTTTATTTTTATAGTTTAGATCGTGTACCTTGTCAAAGGGTTTCATATTACTATCCTCTTCCATACCTACTTACAAGCCTGTCTATTTAAATGATAACTTATGTGATAGATATCAGTAATATTTTCATTAATTTAATTTCCTTTAATTAGTAGGAGACGTAGTACGTAGTACGTAGTACGTAGTACGATTGAGGTCTGGTTCCCTTCTACTTATTCGAGATATTAGTTCCCTTAGTTATAGTTATATTTTTTTCTTTTTTCTTGTAGTTGTAATCTATCTTTTTCTTCAGCTAATCCATTATATTCGGCTAGTCTTTCGTTTCTTTCCAAGATGGTGTTCTTTTTCTTTTCTTTTTCTTTTGCTTTTGCTTTTGCTTTTTTACTCTAGGAGCTGAGCCTATAACGCTGTTTGTTATTGTGAGATCAAATTTTTTATAATTATATCTAACATTTTTTTATATAAGATAGGATATGAAAATTTAATTAGCGTTTTCTTAATCTATTATATTTTATTAGTAACTTTAATTAGATGTATTATAAAGAATTTTAATATATTTTTAATATATTTTTTTATATTATATATTTTTAATATATTTTTAATATATTTTTAATTTGAAATATTTTTTTTTAATTAGAGATAATATAGCTGTAATTTTAATTTACTAGAATATACTAGAATAGAATATATTAGAATATTTTAGATTATATTTTAATATTTTTATTAGGGATTATATATATTTAATCAGGAATTTTAATTTTAATTTTAATTTTAATTTTAATTTTAATTTTAATATACTAGAATATCCTATAATATCTTATAATATTTTATAAGTAATATACTAGAATTTTTATCTTAAATATCAAACTTTTTTATTTTTCTCCCCCCCCCTGATTAAAAAGGGGATTAAAAAGGGGACGCAGGGTTAAGAATCCGTAGAATTATGAATCCGTAGAATTTTTAAATTTTTATGGTTTTTTAATAAAAAAAAAATCAATTGTAATTTCTTCTTTAATTAGTGTAGGTGAACTGCATCTCTTAAATAAGAACATACTAATAGTGTGAATACAAAAGCTTGAATTAATGAAACAGCTATTTCTAATCCTACTAAAGCTAAGAATATAGCAAAAGGTATTAAAGTAAGTACTGCAACTAATACGCTCCCTGAAAATAATTTGTATAAATATGTAGATAAGATTTTCAATAGGGTATGCCCGGCCGTAATATTAGCGAATAATCGAACACCTAATGAAACTGCTCTAGCTAAGTATGAAACTAACTCAATTAATACTAATAAAGGTACTAAAGCTAAAGGAGTTCCAGCCGGTATAAAGAAAGAGAAAAAGCTTAAACCATGTAGCGATAAAGCTAAAATAGTTACCCCTATAAATATTGTAACACTTAGCCCTAAAGAAACAACTCCACTAGCTGTAACAGCAAAAGAATAAGGAACATTAGAAATTAAATTACCAAATAAAATAAAAAAAAATAAAGAGTAGATAAAAGGTAAATATATTTCACTTAGTGCACCTATTTGTTCTCTTACCATTGAACTAAGACTAGCAAAAGAAGACTCTAAAGAAATAGACCATTTATTGGGTATTAATTTGGAATCATTATTTCCATTTATATGATAACCTAATACTATGATTAAAATAAATGAGGCATACAGAGCTAAATTTGTAATTGTAATATTTAAATAACCTAGGATAGGAGCACTTAAACCAATTAAACTCGTTACTTCAAACTGACTTAACGGAGACAATACTATAAATTCAGACATTACTAAAAATTAAATTAATAAAAATGGCTATTTGTATATTTTCGTGATAGGACTCCTACTTATGAATTCCTACTTATGAATTCCTACTTATGAATTCCTACTTATGAATTCCTACTTATGAATTCCTACTTATGAATTCCTACGGAGACCTTAAAATGTGTTTTATTTTTTATAACTAATCAAGGGAACAATCTTTTTATAACTATAACTATACCCTACGAACCTCCAGGAGAAAATTAAAATTAAATTTAAACCAAAGCCGAACAAAGGAATTGAACCTTTTTTTTACCCACATGAGGGGCATGTTTTAACCTTTTAAACTACTTCAGCCAAATATTCAACCCCTTTCAATCAGATCCCTCCCATTCGAATAATAACAGTCATTCGGATAAAAACAGTCGGATAAAAAAAGTACTTATACTTATGAATGGCTACTTTCTTAATCAATGGAGGACTTTTACTGAAAGGGATGAATGAGCAAAGGAAAAAAGTTAAAATTTAATATAAAAAAACTACTATTTTTATACTTATAGTATATAGTATTTTATTAAGGGGTTAAAATTATTATTATTTTTTTTTTTTAGAGTTAGAGATATTTTCAAATGAAACTAGGCTTATAGCTCCTGACCCTATTTCTAATATAAATCCTATAGTTAATACTATAAAGAATAATAATGCTATTGAAAAACCAAATGTAGATACTTGATATAAAGTTACAGCTATAGGGAATAATAATAAAATTTCTAAATCAAAAATTAAGAATAGCATAGCTACTTTGTAAAATTGAATTTGGAAAGTTGATCTAGTTTGTCCGTATACAGGGCTAAAACCACATTCATAAGCAGAAACCTTAGCTTCATCTGGTCTATGAGCCGCCAATAAAACATTTAAACCTAATAAAATAAAAGCTAATAAAGGAACAAAAATAAAAAGAAAAAATAAATTATTCATTAAAAATTAAATAAAGATAAAGTTAGTAGTTGTGTACTATTTAAGATTAAAGAAGATTTAAATATAAATAATAAAATAGATAAAGTTAAAGTAGAAATTAAAAAACTGTGGAAATTACTTACTACTCTTTCTTTTGCAATGCCATTGGCTCCTTCGGCCTCGAACGACTCTAAGGAAAGTGGAGCCGTTTTTAATTGAGTATTAGTCTTATTAGTGTAAGTATTACCTTCGAAGGCTTCTCCATCCTTAAGGATATCTACCTTAGAATGGCTTACTTCAATGGAAATGGGAGATAGAAGTACTTTAATTATTTTTAAATAATAAGATGCACTTACAACACTAACAAGTATTGCAACAAAAGCAATAAAGTAATATCCACTTTGTATTGCAGAAGATAGTACAAACTGTTTAGAAAAGAATCCAATTAACGGAGGGAGACCAGCCATAGAGAATAAACAAATTGATAAACTTAAACTTAGTAAAGGATTTAAGAAAAATTGACCCTTTAGTTCTGAAATATATCTTATATTATTTTCTGCCCTCCATACTGAGCCCACGGAACCTACGGAACTTACGGAATTTGCGGACCTATTCTCCTGTGATACGCCTACGTAGGGAACAATAGGATAAATAATATAACCTAATGCTAAAATAATTAAAAATACGTCTAAATTTGTAATTGAATATTGAATAATGTAAAATAAAAAAGATTCTATCGATTGTTCAGAGTTTATCGCTAAAGCTAATAATATAAATCCAATGTGTGAGATTGTACTATATGCTAATAATCTTTTTATTCGTGTTTGAGCTAATCCTACTACTGTACCTATTATTAAAGATAGTAAGGAAGTTATTAATAATAAATTTTTTAACAGGGCTGTAGGAACTCCTTCGGAGTAAAATGGGAAAGGCAGATATAGGTTGTCGAGTACATTATTTAAAGATCCTATTACACCTATTTGAGTTTGTAATTCTAATAGCAATATTAATATAGCTATCTTAGGCATAATGGTTAACCATATTGTAACTATTGTAGGTGTTTCATCATAAACATCTGGACTCCAATTATGTAAAGGAGCCGCTGCTATTTTGAATAAAAAGCCTATAATTATTAATATTATACCTAAACTTAATCCTTGTATTATATTATTTATTTCGGGAACAGGAGCAGAAAAAAGAGCTGAAATAAGCGAATAGATCGATTCAAATTGAGTTAATCCTGTAAAGGCATAAATTAATCCAGAACCTAATAATATGAAACCAGAAGATAAACCTCCCAATAAAAAGTATTTTAAACCTGCTTTAGTGGAAGACTCCGAATCTCTATATAAAGTAGATAAGACATATAATCCAAAAGATTGTAATTCTATACTCAAATACATAGAAACTAAATCTGAACTAGAAAATAATAAACAGGAACCAAGAGTACTGAATAATACGATTAAACAATAATCGGGACTTTCTGCCCAGCCTCTAGAATTTAAAGGCCAAGCTATTAAAATGAAAAATCCAATTAGATATAAAAATAACTCCATAAATTGAGATATTACTGTAACTTGGAATAAACCACTATAGATACCTATACCCGAACCTATTGATTGAATATATAGCATATTAAATGTTAATACACTTGAGTATAAAAAAATTAATGCGGAGATTCGTGTAAAATGAATTGGCGAAATATGATTATTTAAAAAAGGTAGTGCCTTAGCGACTATTAATGTTAAGATTGATATAAAAATCATAACTTTGCCTCTTTTAATCTACTTTACCATTTTAATTTAAATTAATAACTAAGCCCTGGTATACTCCTTATAATTCCCTCCTTTATGAATCAATGGGGCCCCTTTTTAATCCCCTTTTTAATCAAAGGGGACATATAAATCCCCCTTTATTAAGGGGGAGGGGTTAAAAAATTCTAAATCTAAATTCAAAATTAAATAAAAAACCTAATCAACATCTAATCAAAAACCATTTATTTTAAAAATCAATCCAATCAATTAAAATTCTAAAATTCAATCAATAAAAATCAATTAATAAATTAGAATAAGCGAGAGGTGAAATGTGAAATTGAAATTACAGCAGACACCTAAAGCATTATAGAAACACAAATTAAAACGCGTGTCAACTACACTAATTAGTAACAAATTAATAAGCTGAAGGATAGAAGCTCTATATACAAAAACAATAAGATAATACCAAAACAATAAGATAAAACCAAAACAATAAGATCAATAAGATAAAACCAAAAATTTAGACACGTATACCTAAGGACTAGGGGATTCTTCTCTTCAGTCCTACTTGGATTAGGCTCCGTCTCCTACGGAGGAGCCGTCTCCTACGGAGTCTCCGTCTCCTACGGAGTAGCCGTAGGAGAGGGATATTTATTTTTTATTAGATTCAGATTCAGATTCTTTAATAGGATATACTATTAAAATTAAAGTAGCTAAGTAAATAATTATTAATCTCAATTCAGAATACATAGAAGTATCTATTAAAAAAGGAGCAAAGATTAAGAACAATAAAGATAGTAAACCTATTGTAATATATAGAGAATAAGTAGTTATTACACCAGTATCTAGTTTAGCTATATTTATACCTGTTTGAAAGAAGGTTTTAGCTAGTCCAGATGGTCCTAATAATTCTATTACTCCTCTATCTATCTCTTTAGATATAATATAACCAATTCGTAATCCTTTTGAGATAACATAGTGGTTATAAATTACATCAAAATAATATTTACCATTTAAGAAACTATATAATTTTCTTCCTAATTTATTTTCAGTTAGATTTATTAAAATCTCAGGTGTTTTATGATACATAAATATAGCTAACAATGCTCCAGTTAAACTAAAAATAGCAGGAAATAATTTAATTATAGGGTTTAGTGAGAATTCAGCTTCAATAATTGAAATATTATTAGGATGTATAAATAATGAATTTCCAAAGAAATCTGAACCTACTCCTACAAATAGGTCAGAAAAAACATAACCAAAGAAAATACTAAATAAAGCTAAAGCTAGTAAAGGTATTATTACTGCTAAATTTGATTCGCTACGCAGAGAATTTAAATTTAAATAAGCTTGTTTTTGTCCATTAGGTGTAGTTAAGAAAACTAAACTAATTAGTCTAAAGCTATAAAAGGCTGTTATACCTGCAGTAATGGATCCTAATATATAAGCATATAACCCACTAAAACTGTAAACTCCATAGGCTAATTCTAATATTAAATCTTTACTGTAAAATCCGGTTAAAAATGGAGTAGCTAATAAACTTAGAGAACCTACTAACATGACAGAATAAGTAAAGGGTAAAAATTTTATTAAACCACCCATTCTTCTTACATCTTGTTGGTCTGCAAAAGAATGAATTACAGCACCCGCCCCTAAGAAGAGTAGAGCTTTGAAGAAAGCGTGATTTACTGTATGCATTAACGCAACATTATATTGACTAAGACCTATTGCCATCATCATATATCCTAACTGAGAAATAGTACTAAAGGCAATTATTCGTTTTAAATCGTTAGCTAATAATCCACAAGTTGCGGCAAAAAAGGCTGTACTTGAACCTATTAGGGTGATTAGTAAAAGTACTGTAGGAGTATACTCTAAGATAGGAGAACATCTTAATAATAAATAGATACCGGCTGTAACTAGAGTAGCAGCATGTAACAGAGCACTTACTGGTGTAGGAGCCTCCATACTTCCAGGTAACCAAGAATGAAGAGGTATATTTGCACTTTTAGCTAAAGCTCCTCCTAATAGTAAAAGAGCTATTATTGAAACTGATGTTTCATTTACGTAAGGTACTAATGAAAATACTGAAGAATAGTTTAAAGAACCAAATACTGCAAATAGAGCAAAAAAACCAATACTCATTAACATATCACCAGTTCTATTCATAGTAAATGCTAACATTGATGCTTTATTCGCTTGTATTCTAGTAAAATAAAAATTAATTAATAAATAAGATACTACTCCGATTGACTCCCAACCTACAAACATTACAAAGAAATTTCCACCACTAATTAGAATTAACATACCTGCTGTGAAAGCAGATAAATATGAAAAAAATCTTTGATTGTGAGGATCTGAAGATAAGTAATCTATACTATATACGTGAATTAAGGTAGAACAATATAACACAGCTAAACCTAAAGATACTGTTAATTGATCAAAATAAAATTCCCAAGAAATTAATAATAACTCTGAGTCTAACCAAGATCCTAAATTTATATTAACAGGACTATTCGAAAGACCTACTTCATAAAAAGCGACAGTCATTAATAAAGAAGATAAAAATAAACAAGTACAAGTAATAATTTGGGAACCTGTCACACCTACTTTTCTACCCATAAAACCCGATACGATAGAACCTAATAATGGTAAAATAATAATAGATAGATACATTAAGTTCTTAGTGAAATAGTTCCTCTTAATCGATAGTAAGCAACTAAAATACTTAAACCTATAACAGATTCTGCTCCAGCAATAGATATTATATAAATACTAAAAGTTTGACCTACATTATCATTAAAACCAATAGAACTTATTAATACTAATAGTGTCACAGCTAATAGCATAATTTCTATGGCAATAATCATAAGAATAATGTTTTTTCTATTTAGTATAAAACCTAATATACCTATTAAAAATAAGAATAATGAAAGATTCATAATTTTTGTTTTTAATTATCTTTTTAGTTACATTTAATATTTTATATTTTAATTATGACATTTATATAATAGATATTATTAGTGAATATGACCGAGTATTACCCAATAAGGATCACTACGAATCCTAGGATCCTAGGAGGCTTCCAAAAGGGAAAGAGGGAAAGAGGGAAAGAGGGAGATAGGGAAAGAGGGAAATAGGGAAAGGGCTATAATTATTATTTAATAATTACAATCACAATTATAATTACAATTACAATTTAATTTCATTTAAAATTACAATAGCAATAATAATACAAATATATTTTTTGTTTGGGTTCTAGTATATTTATTTTATTCCTGTCCTAAAAGGAGGAGAAGGACGCAGGACGAATTTACCATACGAAAAATATGGAACATACGTATCCTACAGAATCTACGAATGGACTCCTAAACCGTAGGAGGGGACTAAAGAATTTACCCTTTTTTGCTACGATTCAATCCCTTTTTTTGTGTCTGTTTAATCGAAGATAGGAATAATAAGGCCGGTATAAAAAGGCATAAGGAGATTCATTAGGCATTAGGAGGATTCATAATAAGGATTAATAAAGTAAAAGTCTTTTTATCAGTAGGAACCGAAGCCTACGGAGGGATTAAATTTTATACCTCTTTTTTATCCTATCCTTTATATTTATCCTTTTTCTTTTTTTTTATTTAATTAATATAAGGACCTTATGATTTTGACGTTAGCTTTTTTTATTATCTTTCCTTAAAAAAGGGGGAGGAGGTACGGAGGAGAGATTTGTAGAGATTTGTATAGAAGCCTTATTATTCAGACGGTTTTAGTACTGATTATTAAATTTATATTTATAGTTATATTTATATTTTTAAATTAAAAAAGGTATAGGGGATCCAAAGAGGATCCAAAAGAGGATTAAAAAAAGGGGATCAAAAGGGGATCAAATAGAATTTGAAAGGTTTTATATATAAATATTAAGCACCTCCCCAGAAGTATACGGCTACAAATAAAAATAGCCACACTACATCTACAAAGTGCCAGTATAGAATACTTGCTTCAAATCCTTGATGGTGTTCTTTTGTTAATTGATAATTTATAATTCTAATAAAACCTACTAAGATAAATAGTGTTCCTACTATTACATGGAAACCATGTAGTCCTGTTGAGGCATAAAAAGCAGAACCATATACCCCGTCAGACATTGTAAATCCAGCTTCTGAGTATTCAAAATATTGTAACCCTGTAAAAACACAAGCCAATACTATGGTAATAAAAACGCCATTTATTGCTGCTTTTCTATTTCCAGCTATTAAAGCATGGTGACCATAAGTAATAAAAGCACCACTACTTAATAATAAAAAAGTATTTAATAAAGGTATAGAAAAAGGATCTAATGGTGTTATACCTGCAGGAGGCCAAGATCCTCCTATTTCTATCGCAGGAGATAGACTTGAATGGAAAAAAGCCCAAAATACAGATAAGAAAGCAAAAACTTCGCTAATAATAAATAGGATAACTCCTATCATTAATCCATTTTTAACTTCTTTGGTATGGTGACCTAAATAGGTTCCTTCTGTTATTACATCTCTAAACCATAAAATCATTCCTAATGAAGTTAATATAAAACCTAAAATTAATAAAGCACCACCATAGTTAAAACCATGAAAGTATAGTACTCCTGATATTGCCAGATTTAATAATGAAAAACTTAATAAAATTGGCCAAGGAGAAGGTTCAACTAGATGAAAAGGGAAAGATTGAAATTTATTTGTAGATATTTTCATGTTGTATTCTTTTTTATTCTTTTTTCTTTTTCTACGCAAAAAATTCTAAATTAAATACTGATACTGAAACTGAAACCCCCTGTCCTCCCC
>JABCKS010025788.1:0-10280 GCA_018851325.1 Termitomyces sp. DKA19 | reverse complement strand
GAAGGTTGGGCCAAAGCCCTGGAAAGACAACTTGCAAATCGATATATAGCGAGTGTGTTCTGCAGCTGGTGAGTGTTCATTACCTCGGTATTTCCGAATTCAAGCATGAGTGGATGAAGGCGCGCAACTGGAGGCTCGATCGAGGGGGTGTTGCCAAAGCTGTCCCCGCAGGAGCTTGATGTTACACAGAGCGTTAATAATACTGGAAACGTAAGACTGCTTCACTCTACCTCTCCTGTATCTCTTTTTCTAAACTTTAGTACATAGATGTTTGAAAAGTTCTCCAATGTCGATATCGACTCTGCAGGGCGTGGAGGTGAATACATTGTCCAAGTAAGCATCTTGTTTGGAATGATTTTCTGGCCTTCCGATGTTGAATGTCCCAATTAGGCGGGATTTGGATGGACCAATGGTGTCGTACTCTGGGCCTCGAGCCTCTACGGTGGAGTGTTGGCGGAGCCGGAGTGCCCCAGCCTTCTTGCAACGTCTGCCACAACTAACAAGGATAGGAAGTAGCAACAGAATCGTCCAGCTGACCAGGAACGCATCACCTGCCATTGTACAGGCGCCTATGTTGTTGACACGTTATCTAGTGCTACCAGTGTAAGACGAATGAAAGTCTTACTAGTATTTGTAATTTTTCGTTATGCCACAAGGGCACACGATTGTATTTTTTCCTACGTATACAGCGTCAATCTGCCGGATTGTTTAGCTTCTGGACTTCTTCATTGTTTGACAAGTACATGGTCGCGACTTTGGACATTCTTTTTACAACACCATGACCTATTTCCCCCGTTCGACGCCGATTCAGATTGAGTCGATGGCGTTCCACTTTTTTTGTTGGAAATCCTCGATCCCTGTTCTCTGGACTGCCAGTGAATGTGTATATGAAATTGAACCTTTTCTACACCTCAGGACCGGGCGTCGAGTCTCATCTATAAAAACACGATATCAGACTCTTACCTTTAAGACTAATTTCAAGCTGCAGCCTGTTTGAAGAGCAGTGCCGGCGTTTAAATCATAGTACAGAATATATTTACTTCCTTCACCTCCGTTATATCAACTTCTGCGTCTAATAATATTTATGCTACAGAAATAACCAAATACAGTCAAAAATAAATGCAAATTAAGGCCCCGAACCTACAATCAATGCCGCGGATAGTGGCACACTAGGGGAAACATAAAACAAAAAGTCCGCCGAATAAGGGTCATGTCTAAACAAAGCACTTGTAGCATTGAGTGGCATCAGACTGATTCAACGACATTGGCGTTGGTTACAGATGGGCACCTGGACGAGCCAGCGGCGGACTATACGAGGGTGATTGAGAGGTAAGCAAGAATGTTTCAAGGTTGGTACATACCATCCCAGAGTCAGGATACCCTTTCTCCTCATCGCGAAGTTCATGTCCCTGATCCGAGTCAGTTGCAAACTCTTTCGTAGTGTTGATTTTGATGGAAATATTGGTCGGGCGCTGGATAGATGGAGCATGAGATGTCGTTAGAGGCTTGCCACGCCCGCGCCAAAAAAGTAGGAATATTTTCACCCTCGAAAAGACGGCGCCACTTTTAGGTAACTCCTGCAAGGAGAGAGATACATTCTCGCTTGTGCTATGAATACCATCGGCGGACCCACGGATCATCTTTCGAGCGTTCAATGTGGCGAGGAGGGAATTTGAATAGACTGAAAGGACGTGATGATGATAGAAATTTTGGCAGGATGACGGAGGGATGACAACTCACGCCGGCCGATACAGAAATAGAAGGCGATGTACAAGAAAGTGTTACCAGCAACCACGATCTTCAGTAACGAATCTGTCAGTTTTTCTTTCGATATAGAATGGGCGATCATGCGAAGACTTACGGAAATCAAAGAAGCAACCGCACATAGACTTCGGGATGGTCAACATAAGGATAGATAAGAGAAGTCCTTATACTGACCTCGTCAGGAAGCCAGTATTAACAGCGAATAGAATCTGTGTATCTTTTAGTAAATAAATAGCCATATCTCCTCGGCGAGACCATCTTACCAACTTATTGATCATCGTGTCCGACCTGGTCCGATTATGGCAGCAAAACGACCAATACAAAGGAATGACGTACCGATGGAAACCCGTTCGTGATCGATGGAGTAAAGTACATAGGATAAAAGCGATCAGGACATCCCCTGCCGCTGCAAGGGCATTGACGGAGATGGAGAGATACTTGACAAGTACCGAAGACAAGTGATTATCACATATATAATTTGAATAGAAGGATAAGCATTACCTTAAGTTGCTGCAGTTGGGCAAAAGTTCTGAATTGCAGTCTAGAAAAAATTTAGGTTTCGAAACTGTAGACCGAGAGGTGACGCACGACAAGGTGCCGAAAGCTGATGCATTTACGGCTGAGTGAAACTTGCTCAATGACGAGATACGAATACCACGACACACCAACAACGCAACCTTGTGGAAGAGGGGCTATCAGGGCTTTGATGAAAGAATAAATTACCGACTCTCACCGAATTCCGCTGCGACCAAAAGAATCTGATTTACGAGCATAGACAATCAATCACGAGAAATCAAATTCGGCATGTTGACGCACGACTATACTGGTCAGCCACATGTTTCTATTGCTCACTGTAGTCGCAGTGAGCGAGGGTTTGCATGTATATCGACCTAGGACGAGAAACTTACGACGCCACACTCTGAGGGTCAGAAAGCTAAGCCGCGCCCTACAATCAGGAAGGGTTGATGAAAATGAGTCGCCATGCGCACCCTTGAACAAGCAATGCTGTCAATCCCTACAATCGACGTATGGATTAGCCAGCAAACGGTACAATGATCAGCGTGGCCCACATTGAATAAGACCTCAACCTTGACAGAAAATACTCAATCGAACTCTATGGATGATTCGAATGAAACGAGAGACATACAAGCAAACTCCTAAAAATAGGTATCCCGTTAGAGATCGTTGTCGGAAGCATTAATCGGAAGCAAAATTCACCAGACGATATTGGCAAGAAATGATGGGTTATTATAGTTTTTTATTACGTAGATGTAGACTGGTCGAGTTATCAGTAAATACAGCTGAACGACATAGGATGATACTTACCTGTGTGCGATATCAGAATTTGGTGGATAGTGTCGAAAATCATGACGGAGGCGACCTCAACATAATCTCAACTCCTAGAAAGGTTGAAAAAAATTGAGCCTTACCAGCGTCTTAGTCGGCCACGTATCCTTTTGGTGAGCGAAATAGTACCATGCTTGGACGCACGATACTGTGGAAGCGCATCAATAGATGTTGGTACTAGGATTGCTTTGTACAGCCTTACCTCCATGCAATCTGTGAATTGACATATCGATGATACGCCGAAATTACTCAAAAAGATGAGGCTTTGAAAGACTTACCCTGCCGCGACAACAACACCGACGTAGGCAGCTCCCATGCTGAAAGAATTCGTCATTAGCAGAAAAAGGTCGCAAGGAAGGGAAAGCCACAAACGTATGGTCTAGAACGAGCGGTAGTGCGGCCATTGGGACAAGGTAACTCGAAAGATGGGGAAGTGCGAATTTCGAGGTCGTATCGAACTCAAATATGAGCGAGCCTTGGATGACGACAAGACTTCAAAGGCACGAGAGTCTGTATCATGTGAAGAGAAGCAGGAGGAAGTTTCCGCCTCGGGCAATGACAAGGAAAGGAAGTTGAACAGCGGATCCACGCATCCGAAAAGCTAATATCGAAGTGTGGCATGACTTCTTTCGACCGGTAGTCTCAGGTGTTGAACCACACAGATAACAAGACATCTAACAACAAGTCGCCTTAAGTTGGATTTAATGGAGGGCATCAATATGCATATGTCTGATCCTCTCAGCTTTCGTTTGGACAATCAACACACATAAATATCCAAAGCTCTCGCTGCACGGCTTCCCTGTCAACGCGCAGCGAGATCATCAAATCAGAAAAAGCATAAGCTACATGCGTGGTGAGGATGCGGAACTTAGGAGGCGTCCCTGTATCTGAAAGACGCAAAGACGTTGATGATCAATCAAACTCGAAGAGAAAAGAAGGGACTTGTACCACGTGCATTGCGGCCGGACGGCGGACGCAAGCTCCGTAAAATCTCTCGCGAAAGTATTGCATATCAAATATTCAATCCTTGAGCTTTATTCTGATTGCTTCTACGATGAACACTTCCCCCTTTTTCCTTCTAGCAAAGGCCGCGGTCTAGTGCGGTATGCCGAACGAGCTCGGGTCGAAGTCTTTCGTACGTAGAGCGGATTCGTAATTGCAGCTTGGTTACGGTACAGACTAGCCGTAATTTCATCCTGTTTGGTCAACCCTGTAAGATTTCAACACGATGCCCAGCCGGAATGACGATTTGCTGTACATTTTTCTGAAGATCGATATTGGGACCGGCAGAGACATTCTGCATCCACACTTCCATTAACATGAGGCGGGATAATCTAGTCCAAGGTGCACTTCAAATCTGAGAGAAAGAAACCTATCCTGCTCCTCTCTTCTACCGCCGCTGCCGTCTGACACGCTTGACAACCTTTTACACAACCTTAATATATTGTTGACAGAGGCATGACGGACGGTCAGAAAGCTGTAATGTAAATACAATTTATACTTGCCTGCAATAATTACAATTTTTGTATGTCTAAACGATTGATTGATTGTTCGAGTTTGACCTAAAAACTGGATCCTGATTCGAATGTATCAAGTACAGAAGAACGTCTATAGACAGATGTCTTGGATTTGTCCAAATATGATATCTGGGCGTAAAAAGTTTCTTCTACCACAACAGCCATTTGGACGATGCGTTTTGTTGACGCGTTGCTGGTAAGTCACGGTTAAGGTCATGTGCGCCGTGACTCATACTTACCCATGCCAATCTTATCTCCATTGTTGAGGTTCTATAAAAAGAATGTTTTGTTCATAATGCATAAAAACTATCTCCCACAGAATCATGGCTCTGATGACGCACTCAAGCCACACAGATCTATTCAAACAGACGCCTCCAAAGCTTGGACACGAGGTCCTGAAGTACTACGCGTTCGATCCCGAATATATCAACCTCAATAACGGTAAAACTAGAATCTCCTCAGTTCTTCTGCTCTCATCTCTCCCCAATGTTAGGCTCATATGGTTCGACCCCTATACCTGTTCTGGATGCTGTCCACAAGCTTACTCTGCAAGTTGAGGCAAACCCGGATCTTTTCCATCGTCTCGACTTCCAGCCTCTCTTGATCGATGTCCGTCGTCGCATTGCCCAACTTGTCGGGGCGGACATCAACGAAATTGTTCTCGTTGCAAACGCATCCCTGGGTGTCAACACTGTATTGCGCAATTTTGAATGGGAGAACGATGACACTATCATTGGGTGTGAGTTCCTTTTTTGTTTTTATGTCACGAACTCAACATTTCGATCCTATTTTGAATCTTAAGGTAGTACCACGTACGGATCTATCAACAGGACCATTCGTTATCTCGGCGATATTAAGCCATATCCAACTGTAAAGCAGTTTATTTTGCAGTTTCCTACCACGCACAAGGAGATCATCGCCAACTTCAAAGACTTCGTCGCCGCTAACCCGACCGTCGAGGGGAAGAAGACTATCGCCGTTATGGATAGCATTGTCTCTAACCCTGGTGTCAGATTACCTTGGCAAGAACTTGTTAAAATCTGCAAAGAAGCTGGCTTTTATTCTGTCATTGACGCCGCCCATTCTATCGGGCAGGAGACCGATATCAATTTGAGTGAAGCTCAGCCAGACTTCTGGATCTCGGTATGGCTTCAAATGCGGACTATGAATTTGATATTACCTTCTGATGTTTTCCATCGTTACAGAACTGCCACAAGTGGCTGTCTTCCAAACGCTCCGTTGCAGTGCTTTATGTTCCCAGACGGTATGTTTAACACGTTCATTACCGGTACTGATTATAATGTCTACGGATATAGCAACCAACATCTGGTTAAATCGTCTATACCTACGTCTACCTCATACGTCTCACCGGTAGACAGGAAGGATGCCAATTTTGTTATCCAGTGGGAATGTAAAGTTCTCTCGTCTATCTATCTGCTTGGTGCCGTACTTACTCTGATGCGTAGGGAACGGAACAATTGATTATACCCCCTTCTTGAGTGTCGCACCTGGTCAGTTGCCTTCAGAGGTACAGTTGAAAGATTGCTGAAGCCGCGAGAAGCCTTGGACTTCAGGAATTGGCTTGGTGGCGAACACAAGATCAACGAGTACTGCCACGATCTTGCTTTGAAAGGTGGGAAGCGACTCGCGGAAATTTTTGAAACCCGAGTTATGGATCCCGAGGGTGACCTCACACTCAATATGGTATCACCTTCTAGCTCGAAACGATCGCAGCCGTCGATTAATGAATCTTCACCTAGGTCAATGTTGAGCTACCGTTCCCTAGGAGCGTAAAGCCAACAGAAGAAGTAGATCTAAAATTCAAAGAGAAACTCTTGCGCAAGCACAAGTCTTATTCTGCGCATTTCTATCATAACGGTTGCTGGTGGACCCGATGCAGTGCTCAAATCTGGAATGAGGTACAGTTTTTTGTTTAATACGATTGAATCTATATGTCTTTAACCTAATTTTGTCAGTTAGGAGACTTTGAGAAAATTGGTAGAGTGTGGTTGAGTGTTTGTGCCGAGACGTTGGAAGAACTCGGATTGAAACCTTAGTCCTTGTAAAGAATGAGATAAATGAAACTCATCTAGTTGGGCACATGCCTATCCTCGAGACGCACCAATTACTGGCTATGTGGCTTCATTACGGATGACGAAGTCTTGTGGCGCAACGATGTCTTACATACGCAATAAAATGTTCATGGCGTGGTGTGGGAACACAAGAAATCGCTTATAAGTTTTACTCCGCTCTAAGATCTCACGTTATCATACACCATGTCAAACACTCTGCCCGACCTCCCCTACGCGTATGATGCTCTTGAG
Organism: Termitomyces sp. DKA19; assembly: GCA_018851325.1. Classification (NCBI taxonomy): domain Eukaryota; kingdom Fungi; phylum Basidiomycota; class Agaricomycetes; order Agaricales; family Lyophyllaceae; genus Termitomyces; species Termitomyces sp. DKA19. Next base: position 3,328 of record JABCKS010025788.1, on the reverse strand, counting down.
CCCTTCATCTCTCGTCAGATCATGGAGCTTCATCACAAAAAGCACCATCAAACCTATGTCAATGCCCTGAACGCTGCTGAGACTGCCTACGCCAAAGCCACGACTCCGAAGGAACGCATCGCTCTCCAGGCTGCCCTCAAGTTCAATGGAGGAGGTACGCATCCATTTTCATTCGTGACCTCTAGCAATCGATTTGACGCGTTCATCGATCAGGCCACATCAACCACTCTCTCTTCTGGAAAAACTTGGCTCCCGCTGTTTCGGAGAAGAAGGGAAACGGTGGTGTCTTGAAGGATGGACCACTCAAGACTGCCATTGAAAACACCTTTGGAAGCCTTGACAGCTTCAAGAAGGAGTTCAACACTATTACTGCTGCAATTCAGGGATCAGGTTGGGGATGGCTGGTGCGTCGATCACTTCGATGCTTTCAGAATCGATCATTGATTTCTTGCTGCTATCAGGGTCTTAACCCCTCTACCAAGCGCCTTGAGATCGTCACAACTGCTAACCAGGATCCTCTCCTCACTCATGTCCCCATCATCGGCGTCGATATCTGGGAGCATGCTTTCTATCTCCAATACCTCAATGTCAAGGCCGATGTCAGTCTTCCACAGTTGTTCGATTGCTATAGATCAACTGAAATTAATTTAGTACCTCAATGCCATTTGGTCCGTGATCAATTTCGATGAGGCTGAGAAGCGTTTCCTCGAGGGAAATGGTGCTTCCAAGCTTTGAACGCCTTAGCGATCTAAATGATATCATTGTACTTGTATCTCGAATGAACATACGACAAAATATCTTCTAGTCAGTTGGTTCCTTTGTACGCTGATACAATTCAAATTCGTCATAAGTAAAACTTGCCTGGGGCTTCGAGGTCTGAGGGAGTTTGTTTTTGCAATCCTGATCAATCGTGAACCTTATCTTTCACGATGAGTTCTCACAGTACTTCTTATATATGTGATCACCATTCCTTGGGGTATTTCTCTGCCTCTATACTAAGCCTTGTTGCCAGTCACCAATGGGCCAACTTCACCCTCACCCTATCTCTGTTGCTTGTTGGAGTGTTGCTTCAGTCAATTTGATTGTTGAACTTCCAGATACTTATGGATATGATGTAGTTATGGTGGTGGTAGATCTTTATGGGAAACAAGCTCAATTCATCCCTACTCACACCACTTGTTCTGCCCTAGGAGCAGCCAGTCTGTACTGGAAGAATGTCTGGAAGCTCCATAGTCTTTCAGATGAGTATGTTGCTGTCAGGTCCAAAGAACATGGGGGCTCAGCTCTAAGAGCAAGAGCCTGCTAGTCAGTTAGTCAATGATGGGAGGTGGAACATATGAGTGTTCCAAGGCTGATCTGGGTGCTAGGCAGTGTCCTGGAGTTGTCTTGATGAGAGTGGAGGTTGATGAAGTCCATGGGAATATTCTGTGGACTGAGACAACTACACCAAAAGAAGAAAAATGGAGAGAAAAAAAGAGTAGATTGAGAGTAATAAAGAGACAGAGTAAGTAGAGGAATGAAAGTAGGCAAAAGTAGGCAATATCAAGACTAGTGACTAACTATGGTACTGAGCTCAATCATGAAGAGAGAGTGCAGCTGTCTTTGCTGAGTCCAAAGGGAGAAATTTGGCTCTAAAATCATGTTTGAACTCATCCCAATTTGCAAAGCTTCTGACTCCTCTCCTCCAGAAAACTCATAATACATATGTGGAAGCACAGCTCAGCTTCATATATGAAAGGACCTATGCAACCTTTAAGGCATCCAAGGTAAATGCTTCACTGCTCAGCTGAATGTAGGTAATACAGGACTGAATAAATTGGTCTCCAGTTTTCCAGTCTTCATCATAGATATCCAGGAGTCCAGGGCAGGGTATTTTGAATTGTGCCACTATTTTGGGATCAGAACAGATCAGTGGCAAAGTTATAGGAGGAGTAGGAATTGCCTGAGAGATTGGAGAAGGAAGGGGGAGGCATTCCAGAAGGGTCTGAAGAGAGTGGGCAATAGTCTCTATGGATTGGCATAAACCAGCAAGCTCATTGGTGTGAAGGGTAAGAGAAGCTTGGGTAGACTGCACCTGAGTCTCCAGAACTAGCAAATGGTACCAAGCATTGTCCTGAGGGCTGGAAGCATCCAGAGGGTCTGCTGGCAGTGTTGAAGTAGTTATAGAGGCATCAGGCTGAGATACAATAGTGGGGAAGGAGCTTCTGGAGGCAAGAGCAAGTCTAGCAGCTAAAGGGGCTTCCAGACCTAAAGTGAGAGACTTGTTCTGCTGTAAGGGCAACCTTTGAAGGCTGTGGCTCAGTCATACAGCTGAAAAAGAGAGATCCAAAGTCTATTCAGCATTGTACTATGTTTACAAGTCTAACTATATATCTAGCAAAGAAAGATCCAAAAAGAACAAGTCTGAGGGACTCCCTATACTGAATGTGACACTCTAGGTCTCTGGAATTGTGGAACTAACTGTATAGTAAGGCAGAGGAGTCATGTGCAATCATCATGCATTGACACATATAACTCAATGAAAGGATAACCTCAGTGAGGTGAGGTGTGGTGAGACAAATGCTAACCTTATAGAATAGGAAGTCATGTGCCATGCCATCATTGACATGTCAATACACATGCTCTGATAGAAATGTAACAAAAGAATAGTTTCTGGGGAGGTGAGGTGAAGTAAGGTGAGGTAAGGTGAGGTGAGATAAGGTGAACCCTGACAGTATCAGTGAGTATAGTGACAGTTGGTGGAATAAGTACTTTAGTTGTCTGATGGATCTGTCAAATATGGCAAGTACTATACAAGGTCAGCACTAACTTGGGGCCACCAAAAACATTCCAGTAAGGCTGACCAGGTAGCAAATAGTCCTCTATATCCTAAGTCATCATGCATGGCTCACAAAATATATAAGTAGCAGTCAGTAGGAATAAAGAACTTGTAAGCACCATATCTATTCCATTGCTAGTACTTACTATCAGCAAGGAAGAACATGGAAGCATAGCAAATGAAGGTGGCATAGGTAATGTTACTAATGCTATTAGCTCTGATGAGGTTGCTAAGCTATGTCTAGACCATAATAATATAGGCATTACTAACAATAGCCTAGTGCTATGAATTATGTTGTTATAAGTTGTAGTAGCATCATTATATAGAGGCAGAAGGTCATTGTTAGTTGGTAAGTGTGGAGGTAAAGTATCTATAATGTTGTTAACAAAAGTCACTTAGAGCTTTGATATTTAAGAAAAGAGGGTAGTATTTGAGAAAAGAGGGTAGTATTTGAGAAAAGAGGGTAGTATTTGAGAAAAGAGGGTAGTATTTGAGAAAAGAGGGTAGTAT
>JABCKS010025787.1:0-10288 GCA_018851325.1 Termitomyces sp. DKA19 | reverse complement strand
AAAATAAACAAGATTTTGGAAGAAAACCACCTCAACATCAAGCAGTTATCAAACAACTAGTGTGGACTCAAGTAGACCTTCTAAGACTTCAAGAAAGCCCCAGAACTTACAGTAATACTCTAACCAAGTACTACAGTAGGCAGCTTGCTCAAGTGGAGCCTAGAAAGAGTCAATGTATTCATCTAGTATATGCTTTCTTTGCCTATATTACTCTCTGTCATATAGTGTCAAGGCAGTGGTTTTGGCAGGGTCTAGTAGGACAAACTCCATGCAGAAGTCCTTCTCAAAGGCAGCCCAGTCTGGGAAACTTCTAACACCTCTAAGGCAATAGAAGACCTATAATGCATAGGTCGAGGCATGCCTAGTCTTCATGTATGACAATACCCATGCTGTCTTTAATGCATTAGAGTCAAAGGCATCTCTACTGAGGTGGATGTAGGTGAAGCAGGATTAGAGGAAGCATTCCCCAGTGAAGCAAGCACCATTCTATGCATCTAGTAGTGTGGAACACAGGATCTGCAGCTGTAGGGTCATTAGAGCTGTAGAGGCAGGTACAGACATGGTCAGGGCTGGTTCCACAGCCAGGGGAGGTGCAGGAGTAGGAGTTAACCATTCAAGCAGTGCCTGGAGCAACTGGGAGATAAGATCTATAGTTTGATAGAGGGTAGAGAGTTTAATTGTATGGTGGGTGAGAGATGATTGCATTAATTGCATCTGGGTTTCTATATGTAGCAGGCAGGTCCAGGCCTTGTCCTGCAGGGCTGCAGCCTCTGAGGGTGTGTCTGGGTTGGCAAGTTGTGGCATAGAACTCAGTGGTGCTTAATTCTGATGGGGAAGCAACAAATAGCAGCTTGGAGGTTCCTTATGGCTATGAGGGGCTTCCAGACCAGTTTTAGGAGACTTGTTCTACTATAAAGGTGACCTCCAGGATGGCAGATCAGAGTCATGCAGCTAGCAGAGGGGAATCCAAAGTATATTAGCAAGAGTAGATGATGACACAATCAGTAAATAATCATCTAGCAGAGGGGAATCCAAAGAGAACAAATCTAAGGATTCTTGCTGCTTGGCACAGTACATTAGTGGGCAGCAGATGTATGGAAACTACTGTATAGAAGGCTGGAGCTAGTCTTAACCCTAGAATGATGATTGGTGAGGTGATACAAAGAACCTTGGAGTCTCTGGAGATCATTAGGATTCTGGAATGAGTTCCAGAGACATCAAACAAGCTGTGGAGATGCTGGAATAGGTTGCAGAGGTCAGAAATAGAAGTCCCCCTAACAGATAGCAGTATGCAAGGATGTCTATTGACTAATCCACTACAATATCTGCCAGAAGTATGGGCACTTCAAAGCCAAATGCAAGGAGGAGGGGTGTTGTGCTAAATGGGCAAGCACTATCCATTCAACAGCTACATGCACAGCCATTTTGAATAGGTGTATTTTCTGTGAATCAAACTTAGCTCACATAAGTGCAGATTGTAATTGCCTAGCATTTGTGCAGCACTGCAAAGCTTTCAATAAGTGTTTTCCCAAAAATAGAATACCCTACTTCCTGTTGACTGACCTATCAACCTGGGTCATAGCTGTTGAGCAGGGCTGGCTTTAGAGGAGCAAAGTAACAAAGAGGTATAGAACTGTTAACAGAGAGGTAATAACTTCAATAATTGGCAAAGCACTGATATCATTTATTATGTATTTATCTGTTAACAGAGAGGTGATTACCTCAGTGATTTGCAAGAGGTATGATAGTAACATAGAAACAAAAAATATATTATGATTACATAACTGAGTCAATCAATATCCTCAACAATAGCCCTCTTCAAGAAGGCCCCCACAGTAGGTATGCTAATATGTCCACCCCTGACACAACCTAGGCTATCCCTGTTGCCACCTCCTAGTTCACACCTTGCAATTTGCTCAATGGCACAGAAAATGCCCACAAATAGCAGGGCTCTGAGCCAATTGGGTAGCCTTAGAGAATTCAGATTCATCTCTCTGCTGAGGACCCAGAGGAAGTCTCAAGCTGCAAGTATATCTTCCACTACCAACTGATGATCCAACTCACCCTCAAGGCACCTAGTCAGCTCTATGTATGGCAAAAAAACATCCAAAAGTCTAACACTGTGTAGGTAGCCATATTGAATATAGTAGGCCTAGAGGTATGAGATATGCTTGTAATATAAGAGCCATTCCTGGACTGCCTGGGCAATACAAAAGCCTCCAGTTACTAGAGAGCTATATACCTATCTAACCATAGAAGAGACAGGAGCACCTGCTCCTACTCAGTCCTCATCAATGTGAACATGTTAACAGATGCTTTTACTTGGGTAACAGTCTCCTCCACAGACATCATGACTATCCACTTCCCTGGCAAATTTGGCTGCCCTCCAGGCCTTATGAATGTACCTCATTGGAGTCAAGAACCTCATTATTGAAGTTGATGCTTGCTACATTAAGGATATACTTCAGAACTCTGACAAAGCAAAAGAGCCCAAGCCTTCAACCACAGCCAATGTCAATGAGCAGATCATTCACCTGCTTCAGTGGCTGCACAATACTGGAGTGCCAGAGGACGTTGGTGCCAATGTCTTTAATAATCCCATAGTGCAGTTTGCACTTATTTAAGTTCTAAACCAACTTGATATTGTCCATAGTCAAAGGGATGAGGCCTGGTTAGACATTAGAAAAGCATATAGCTTCCCCTCCTCACCCCTCCAGAGGCAAAGAAGGCTTATACCATACCTTCAGGGCCTCCCAAGAGATCTTCAACTCAGAGGGCTCCATTGGTGCCCTATGATGATATCATTCTTGCTAGTGAGGACTAGCTGATGGATGTGCACCTGGACTTTGGGGTACCTCAGGCTATAGCTGGACAATTAAGGCCAGCACAGACCAAAGCTGTGCTATTACAGCTAACTACAGCCAAGGCTGGCCCTGTAAAGTCAGCTCTAACAGTACAACAGGCTTGTGATCTAATAGTTGCTGCCACTTTGATCACCTAATCTGTAAATGTGCTGCAGGGCTCCAAGGTGAGAGTAATTGAGGTCCTTGAGCCAAGGAACCTATATGATCCCTAGTGCCTTGTTCTATGAGCATATTCTACCAGTGCATCAGGACCCACATGATGAAGAGTTCTTCATCACTCTAGGACAAGCTTCCTAAGGGGCAGCTGGTGGTGTAGTTGCCTCCAATTTGGGAAGCTATGATGAAGATGATATTGCACTGTCTAAGTGATAGATCTTGGACAGCAATTTGGATAATGGTGCTGCAGAGCATCATTGAAAAAAAGTTCACAATGCTAATGCCAAATGGGTGTTAGCCATTGACACTGAGAAGTCTAAGATCAACTTCAAACATCTCAATGATATCATGCCCAGCTGCCTGCCAGACAGCTGGAAGACTATATGGATATGTGGGTGCTACAAGCACCACAATGACTTTGGGAGTATGCTACATCCCACTTACTTTTGGTTGCCAAGAACCAATTCAGTTTTTGTGGGCAATGAAGCACTTTTTACCTGGTCAACTGAAATGGTGGAGATTGCACATCTATCCCCATGGTATAAACAACTGTATTTGTAGGCTCCTTAAGGGATTCCCATGAATCTGGAGCAGCTATGGCTAATGCCCTGCATTATCCATAAGGCTAACCCTTGCATAACTATGAGGGAGAGAGTACATGCTGCCTTTCTTGGCCAGAACTTCTATTAGATCTCTCACTATAATATGACAGATCAGCAGGACTGCACTATGCAGTATATCCTGGAGCTGACTCAAGAGAAGTTAGCCATTTCTCTACTGAAAGGGGACTAGCATTGACAATTGGTCCCCTTACCATCTTACTCATCAGCTATGCCCTGTATAATTGCAAGCTGGGCCCATGCTGAACTTGTATATAGTGGGACTATCAGCATTCATTGAGACAATTCCCAAGGATGGTGGAGACACCTTAGATATAGATAGTGAAGAACACTCCAATGACATTCTCTATAGGATGGTGTTGTTTAGGAAATGTAGCATGTTGTCTGAGAAAAAGGTGTGAGAAATATGTTTTTTCCATTTCTAACACCTTTTTCTTAAAAAATATGTGAAATATTGTATCAGGAATTTCAGACATTTTTCCAATACAAACCAGCAGCTCCCAATGCAGAACAAGTGGTGTGAGTTGGGATAAAATGAGCCTACTTCCTATAGAGGTCTACTACTACCATGATCATATTGTACCCCAAGGGTATCTGGAAGTTCTACAATAAAATCCACTGATGCCACACTCCAACAGCCAGTAGGGACTAGTAAGGGGTGGAGCTGACCTATGGATGCTTGACAACAAGGCTTAGTATATAGACAAAGATTGCATGTACTCATGTAATTGCCAATATATCTGGACATTTAAGGCCACCAATAGTTCCTTGACACCAGTTCCAGTGTCTTCTATCTGCCTAGGTGTCCTACCATGTGTGAGTCATGGTGTTGTTCTACAATGTGCTATTGGAGCTCTGGGATGTGGGGCACATAGATCTGCCCTTGGAAAGTCAACAATCCATCTTGCAGACCCCACTCCTCTGTATGTACTGACTTCATCCCTCTGGCCTGTTGTTTCTAAAGGACTTGTGCCACCTGTCCCACTACATCTTCTTGAGTACCCTGTCTGTTTCCCTGCCTTATGTCCTAGAGAATAGCTGCCTCCTCCCCTTGGGCTACAATCCCTTCTAGAGCACAGATGGCAAAGAGTTCTGGTTTTAGGAGCACAATATTATTGTTGTTATCTGCTCTTATACTATAGTCTGCTCTCCTAGACAAGGCATCTGGCTTGCCCATGCTCTATCCAGGTCTGTAGTGCAATGAGAAGTCAAAATTGGCAAGATACAAGGACTATTGAGCTTGGCATTGATTGAGCTTCTTTGCTAAGTGAAAATATTCTAGGTTCTTGTGATCTGTCCAGACTTCAAACTTATATTACATGCCCTCAAGGAAATGCTGCCACTCTTCCAAGGACTGGATGATGGCTAGCATTTCTTTATCATGAATCTTATAGTTTCTCTCTACTGTGTCAAAACTCTTGGAGTGGAAGGCCACAGGGTGCCACTTCCTATCCTCTTTGGACTGTTGGGACAAAACTGCTCCTATAGCAAAGTCAGAGCTGTTGGCTCCAATACAGAAAGGGGCATTGTCATCTGAAAATATGAGGGATGGGTTTTGATATAACAGCCTACTTGAGGGTATCAAAGGCAGTCTGTTGTGAGAATTCCCACCACCACACTACATTTTTGCTGGTAAGGTCAAACAATAGGCATGCATGGTAAGAGAAATCCTGAATGAACCTCTGGTAAAAGTTGACAAAGCTTAGGAAGGCCTGTACTTCCTTCTTGTTCCTTGGCTCTGGCTATTCAGCCACACCTGTCACTTTAACTGGATCCATCTTGGCCATACCATACAAGACAATCAGGCCTAGGTACTCCACCTTGGTCTACTTAAACTCACACTTCTCAGGTTTTAGATAAAGCTTGGTGCTGGTGGAGATGTTCCAGGGCAATGTGCATGATCTAACAATGTTCCTCTAAGGTCTTAGTATAGATGAGTATGTTGTCCAAATATATGCAGATGACACCTTCTGCAATTAGATTACAGAAAATGTCATTCATTATGGTCTGAAAAGTGGCTGGGCTATTAGCAAGGCCAAAGAACATTACCAAAGGTTCAAAGAGTCTATAATTTGTTCAGAATGCTGCCTTCCACTCATCTTCCTCTTTAATGTGCATGTTGTTATAACCCCAACAGATATCCAATTTGGTAAGATAACATGCATTATGGAGATTATTTATGAGTTCAGAAATGAGGGGAAGGGGATAGCAGTTCTTCAGTCATTGCATTCAAGACTCAGTAGTCTTGAACCAGATGAAGGGACCCATCCTTCTTTTCAATAAAGAAGACTGGGGAGGCCATGGAGGACTTCAAAGATTGTATTTGCCTGGAACTGAGGTTCTTCTGTAGAAAAGCATCTAACTCATCTTACTCTTATGGCATAATAGGTAGACCTTACAGCTTGATGGCTCAGCTCCTGGGACCAGTTCTATAGCATGGTCCCACTGCTTACACCCAGGCAGGGAGTTGAAAGATGCCTTGGCAAATGCTTCCTTAAAATCCTGAAAATATTAGAAGATGATGTTGCCAAAGCTCTTGGACTTTGAATTTGCTACAAAAGCCTCAGCTAGCTATTGAGAGGTAGTCTAGCTAGCCCTTATCTCTGCCTTGGTGGGAGGGGAGCAGAGTGTGATGGCATAAATCCAATCCCCCACTTCAATAGCCTCATCTAGAGACTCTGGGTCCAGAGTATGGCTTAATTCTTCCAATTCACCATCTTCCTGTTGGCTATCACACCCAACCTTTCTGACATCCCCATAGAGGGCCTCTCTATGAGGAAATGCATGCTAGTGAGGGAGTGTCCAACAGGTTGAAGTCAGCATAAGGGAAGGGACTAGTGTGACAGACACATATGGCTATATACTCTTGGACCTTTGCTCTACATTCTTTTCTAGCCTCTCCTGCACAGGTGGCACAACAACATGGGTAATGGCTCATCTTTATGGTTCCTTCCATCTAGTTGATCTCTGGGTTGTTAAACCCCAAAATCATGTCCTGCTTTCCCAGGTTGGTAACTGTAAAAACAGTATGCTTTGAGTAGTTCTGATAATAGAGGACTAAGTCCACTATAGAGCAAATAGATCCAGCTTTATTGGGGGTACTGTTGATGTTATAGACTGGAATTGGGCATAACAGAGGTTATATAGTGAGATAGTAGTGCTTTACATACTCTGTGTCAAGGAAAAGACTGGTGGCTCTGCTGTCTAGCAGAGCCATCACATTTAACATTTGTTAAGTGTCTGTCATCTCTAACTCCACCTCCAACCTCAAGGAATTTTGCAATGGGGGTGAGGCAACAACATAACAACATAAGAGATAATGTTCCTAAGCTAGAATCCTTTGGTGTGATTGAAGAGGAACCTTCTCAGTTGGTACTTGAACCAAGGAATGTAGTTTGTCAGGAGGAGTGCTTACAATTTCTGCCTTATGATCAGTGACAACAGGGACTATATTTGAGTCTACTGACAAGATGGCAAAACAATGAGCACTATGCAATGGAGACATATACTTTATCCATTGTAGCCTTAAAAACCCTCTTCTAGTGCTGGCACCTGGGTGCTTGTTTCATCTCTTTCTTAGTTCAATGGCTCTGCAGTAATGGCATTGGGCAATAGGAAACTGGCTGCATCCCACATGACCAGAAGCTGCACCAACAGCTTTTTCTGCTCTACTGAAGGGAGATAATGAACCTCCATCTCCTGTGGACAGTAGTGGGCAAGGTGCCCTGCCTTCCCACACCTTCTACAAAGCAGGAAGGTCAAAAAGCATTGCTGAGAAGCATCTACCCCTATAGGAATACCAGCTGGTAAGGGTCAAGGCAGCAGTGGTGCATTGAATGGCACTGAATTTAGGATGCTTGGAGGGTTTGGGAACTGTGGTGGCATTCTGGCTCTGAGGATCCAGTTAAGGGGGGGCAAGTAGATCCAGGCTGGCTATGTTGGAGTGCTTGCTTCAGCTTCATGAGTTGCCATTGTTTACAAGCTACCTTGTACCAGGTCTCTACCTGCTCATTATTAGGCCATCCCTCTGCCATATTGTCAATCTGGTCCATGAGGAAGGGGTGGAGTCCCCAGAGGCAGACTACACTGGAAATGATTGTAGCACCCAATCTAGCCTTGACAGAGGTAGGGTTGGTTATTATAGTCAAACAGCCTATAGTGTGACATAGACCTGCTGAGGTCTATGCAGAGGGCATTGACCTGAGAAGATAAAATTGCATTGCAGTGATTCTGCAATGATGATATAGAGGACTTTAGACAGTGCCATATCAATGACCAAGGAGTGGTGATCCAAGAGAACACTACTTATGATGCTTGGCCAGAGAGATACATTCTACCTGAATATATCAGACCAATCAAGACAGAGAAGTAAGAGTCTTGCTCTCTAATGGAAGACACATGTGATAGAACAAGGACTAGTCCCATAGTGCACCAGCAGTAGGCTAATCAGGAAGAGAGTAACCCCCTAAGCCAGTCTGGCTACAATAGAGGGAGTGGAGGTGGCCTGGGATAGAACTCACCTAGAAGCAATCATGCTTTTCTGCCACCCTCTAGACTACATTATAGACCACTAGGTCTAAGAGGAGGTGGTGGAAGACCTGGAAGAGGACTGCCTTTCCCTAGTTCTAGACTATTACTACCCCCAAGAGGGTGTCCCTTAGACTCTGAAGGACCAGATAATGGTCCAGCAGGGAATAGAAATCTTATAGTGGCATATCAAAGTGCTAGAGTGAGGTTATGCCTGGCAAAGGCAAGTAGGAAGTAGGGTTGGTACAGTGGGCTAGGGATACTGTAGGCACTGAAAGTTGTTTTCCTTTAAAAGAAGTAAAAAGAAACATGTTATACAATTTCTAATACACATATTTTAGGGGGGAAAATGTATCAGACAATAAAAAATAACTTTTTCCAAAACAAAAAGCTGACAAAGAAATAGCATGACATGTTTCTTTTTCCCTTTTTCTAATGGAAACAATTCCCAGTGCCTATAGTGGGAGGGGTGCTACATAGAAGTCTGAACAATCTGTAAGGAGACATTAGCTATAGAAAGTCCAAACTAAGCCCACCACTCATGACCACTCTCTAGTCAAGAGCCAAGTAGCAAGCAAGCCAGCCAGAAGCATGGTGGGCAGAGAGCAAGTGACAACTAGAGGCAAAGGTGGTTGGCAAGGCAGAAAGTAAGGGGCTGCACTGGCCAAGCTCACAGTTATACTAGTGAAGAAACCTGGAAGTAATGCTATTGTCCAAACTGGGGATATTCTATCCTTAGGTCCTCTTATATACTATAAGACTACTAAATGACTAAGTACCTATAACTAAACTCAGAAGCCACTGACTACTACTTTATGACAAAGTGAAGACCAATGACTACAAACTATTGACTAATCAGGTCTAGTAGTAGAAGGATCACTGATAGACAACAATATATTATGTGCCAAGTACAATAAACCCATTAGATGTGGGAGTCAAGATAGTGAGGGAGTAAGAAGGGCCAGACAGTCTAGAGGTTAGCTAGATAGAGGTGCTAATCCCCACAGACTAAGCTAGGCAAGAGTGGGACAGTCTGAAAGACTAGTCCCTTTACACTAATATCACAGCCTACACCTGAGGCACTACTTCTAAGACAATCAACTCAACAGACCAGACTGACACCAGCCTTGATTGTGGCATAGAAAACAGTTTAATAGGAGCACCAAGCACATGAGAAAGGGAATGATTGGGTGACTGGCAATGATATACTGACAGCCCTAATGGCCAAAGGACTCTACTGATACCTTACTGAGCTAGGTCACCTTGGCAATGATGGTGATATATAAGTACCCAAGATATACACCACAATAATGAAATAACCTGATCTGTGGCAATCAGCAATAATGAAAAATTATGTATAATGGAGGAATGGGGATTATCTAAGTTGGTGGATGAAGAATTGCTAAGAATAAGACCATTGTAGGTGGCAGATATGTATATATAAATAACTGCAATATAGAGGGTGAGGTGACACAATGAAAAGCAAGACTGGTAGCAAAGAGGTATTCTCAAGTGGCAGGAAAGGACTTTGATAAGACCTATATAGCAGTAGTTTGTCTGGAATCTCCTTGCATGTCAGCAGCAATTGCAGCACAAGAGGGTTTGGAAATATAGCAAGTCAATTTTGTATCTGTGTACCTTAACAGCATCCTAGAGTACAAGGTGTATATACAACCTCCTCTAGGTTTTTTAGGAGAGAAGGGAAAGTTAGTATTACTCCAAAAAACTATTTATAAACTGATACAGGGGTGGCTTCAACTAGTATTGGACCCTAGATGGTGTGTTCTCAGACTTAGACTAGAAGAAATCAATGGCAGGTCCATGTATTTGCTTGAGAAAGGTTAGGCAGAAAGTAACAATTATTAATATATTTGGCAATGACACTTTTAGCCTTTATTATCCAAAAATGGAGCAAAAGTAGCTAAGTAAGAACTTGCATGAGCCTACAAAGTCAGGGTTTTAAAGTCTACTTAATCTGAGTTCTGAAATAGTTCAATATGTCCAATTGCAATCTCCAAGAGACCTTGCTACCATTAGGCATCATACAAGTTCAGAATTTTTATGAGCTACTTTGCTCTTAACCTTGAAGCACACATGGGTAGGAGGCTAGCTGGCTGTAGA
>JABCKS010025786.1:0-10308 GCA_018851325.1 Termitomyces sp. DKA19 | reverse complement strand
CAACTTTCTTTAAGTTGCTATCAGAACACCTCAGCTGCTAGAGAAAAAGCTGGTGAGATGGGTGGGATGCTATCTCCTGTCCTATATTCTTTGAATTATTTTACTTATTTATGAGACTCATTACAGTCTCATTAACCTTCATTCATTAATTATTTAATGAGACCTGTAATGGTCTCATGAGGGGGGTATGTAACAGCTTATGCATGTTACAACTCATACTATACAATTATTAATATTTACATTTATTACTAATTATTAGTTATTTAATTTGTATATAAGTTGTGAGGTTAATTACATAACCTCAAGTAGTCTTTTCACACAACTGTAGCCAGAATCAATTGATAGGTTCTGACTTACAGTCCAGTGCATGAAAGGCTTAGTAACTGCATTACAATTGGACTTGGCAGAAAACTTTCTCAAATGCTGTCATCAGGATGATCTGGCTCAAACAAGCCAAGCAAATGGATTGGGAAGCTCATCAAGTCAGAAGAAACTTGCTTGTAGACATTCAATATCAGACAACAATCATACAACTCGATCCATCTTCTGAGTAGTGCTAACCATACCAAGCACCATGTCGAGCTAGCATCATGATGCGTCCTGGAAAAATGTGTTCAAGAATGACAGGCACCGGAGTCAGATGACTTCTGTTTGGCCCAATTGAGGTGATGTCTGTGTAAGTATCTAATTCTTCCATTGGATATTCAGGTCCCTTGGATATACTTACCCTGTCAGTTCTCACACGGACACCGCGTCGGCCATGAAATGGGACCGTTTCAACCAGGTACACGTGACAGCTGAGAGCGCATGGACCATGCAGACACCGTATATAAACTCCCCTTGTGCCCTTTGTTATTTTCTTAGAACATACTCATCAGGATCTATTTTATAGAAACTGACCGAGTCTTGCATTTTTACAAATGCCGCATCCTTCAAATCCACTCGATGACTTCCACGCTCCCTCGTTATACTGAGAACATGGCTCTGTTTATGCAGAGTCTCGAGGACGTTTGGCGCCTTGTTTGAGCTTGTTCGCAGGAACAGTTTGGACGGGAGCCAGCAAGGCGAGCGTTTGTCTGATGGATTGCCTTTCATATAGTTATGCAAAATAATTGTAGTTGAATATACTTTATGTGGCGCCTATCTATCTATGATTCACAATCCATTCTACCATTTTTCTTGTCATTGGGGTCTAGCAAGTATCACTTGGAACATCAGTTGTTGTCTTGTTGCGAGGTGAAAATTTTTGGGCGCTTATGATCTTGGTCGATCACGGATCAAACGGTCGGTTATTTGTTCTTTTCTGTCCCAACTTCCATGTCCCGCTTGCATGGACACCAACCACACGAGTCGCGGGTGATTCAAATCACTTTCGACAGCCTCGCACGAGTCAATGGTTCTGCACGCTTCAGCTTTGGACCTGTCTCCGCCCTCAGTTCCGTCTGTGGGCCCATTGAGGTCCGTCTCGCGTCCGAAAACGCCTCTCAGGCGACCCTTGAAGTCCTCGTGCGTCCACTGTCAAACGTACCAGCAACAGAAGCAAAAGCCCTCGCTGCAACCGTCCGAGCACTCCTAACTCCCTCCCATCCTCGCAAATAACCCAAGGACGCTCGTGCAGATCGTCGCGCAGGCGCTTGTACCACCAGGGTCTGGTTCGGGTCCCAAGAGTATGAGCGCAAACGCAGTCACTGCAGCGGTGGTGAATGCGAGTACGTTGGCGCTTCTCAATGCGGGATCCATACCGATGTGCGGGGTGATATGTGCTGTCGCTGTTGGCCACCAGAAGGATACCGGTGCAATTATTGTCGATCCGGATGAGGGCGATGGCGTCTTGGATGCGGACGGCTGCTTCTCTTTCATGTTCATTTGGGACGGCAAAGAATTGCAGGCAAGATGCATGTGGACAAACTGGAAACAGAGCGTAGGGGATGCGAATGTGCTTGGTGAGGCAAAAGAGTTTGCCGGGCGGGCAGCTAGCGACATATATACTGCCATTCATGCGAGCGTGGAGCATATGGGTAAGGCGGAGCCAAGGGAAATGTTTTCGCGAAGGAAGGAGGATGCGATTGCGGAACATGATGATAACGGCGATGATAAAATGGAAATTTGACATTTTGTTGGTTGCTTTGTTTAATTATTCTGTCAAATGGGACTGACACAAGCCTGGATCCACCAGGGATGTTTCCGTGTCATATATGGCGGGATAGAGCACCCTGTCGAGCTGTGCAGAGTCACCTAGCGCTCATTGCTCTAGTCCGAGACTGCCAAGGCTATTGTCTTGTGACTTTCTCCAAAGATCAACGTTGTGCAGCACTCCAATGCTCTTGCGAGTCAGAAAGAGATAAGGAGGTCCTTGTCCTCTTGTCCATCCCTCCCTGGTAGCACTATTAACCGTCTTTTCATAATGAGGTTTTGGTGCTGGTGGTAGTTGACCATGCAGCTGATCATGTAGATGAACTGCAAATGTTGAGATGATTCTGTTACATATGTTCAGTCAGGAGCTACAGCAATAATTTGTAGCATCGCTTTGTCAACAGGGTAGCCGAGTCTGGATACAGCCCAAGCACGGGAACATGCCTCGATTTTATCCATTTCAGTAAAGGATCTCGTACATAGCTCTAATCATTGAAAAGTGCACTGCATAAGGCTCTCTGTTCCACACATCATCAAGCAGTTGCAACAAGGGTCCCTGTTAGGGGGCGGGTGTGCGTGAATCGCCAAAAACAATAGTTTTCTACATGGGAACCTGCGTGATTCGTTGACTGGCATCCGCAATGGGAACGGAACGTTTGTGTAGCGATATCGTGACGTCACTTCCTCCTCTACCTATTTAATTTTACCCTATTCTTTCCGCGTCTGGCTCCGGCATGTTCCATACTATTTAATAGGTGTACCTGTGTTAGGTAGACTTAGTTTTTGCAATAACGAGGACTTACACCAGTTCTTTCGCTAAGACTACTACTGTGTGACCGTACTCTGCCATTTTCGGCAGCCTACCATTACATTTTTTGAACTTCTTACAGTCCTTATAAAACATCCCGACTCGTCTACCGTGGGTTCACTCGGTCTGATCAACTGCAAATATCCTAGTGGT
The DNA here is from genome assembly GCA_018851325.1 of Termitomyces sp. DKA19. NCBI lineage: Eukaryota > Fungi > Basidiomycota > Agaricomycetes > Agaricales > Lyophyllaceae > Termitomyces > Termitomyces sp. DKA19. The sequence goes on along the minus strand of JABCKS010025786.1, from coordinate 7,214 downwards.
GAGTTGTAAAATTTTTCAATGTCAAATAACATAGAATCTAGTCATTATAACCTCTGCCTGAGAACCCCCTTGGGGAGCAACCAGGGACCGGCACGTAAGGTGGGGGAGTCAGCTAGCAGTACTCTCAGGAACACTCAGGGCCCAGCATGACAGGGTCGTGCCACAAGCCTAGGAGCATTAGGCCTGGATGCTGCTCCGGCAGCAAAATTAACGTCGTCAGCTCCGGCAGACATAGTGGACCCTGCCCTGGCAGAATCCTCCCTCACTGACATTTCGGAAGCATCATTTCAGACGATGTCCGAGGAGACACCTGCTGATATAAAATCAGAAGTATCTACTAGTGATAGTGACACTATGAATGGGTATAATATAAATTGAGAATTACCTATTCCGTCATCAATACAAGTAAGCAGCCTACAAATGAGGGCAGGAGTCTCATCAGAGGGGGTAAGCCAACAAGCTACCGCTGAAGTAACTCACCAAAAGAAACCAGCAAGTTTCATGGCTGAGATGGCCAAAACCGAGGGAAGTATAGATAAAGACCTGGGCCCAGGACTAGTACTTCCTACAGAGAAGTGCCAGGAAGATCGGTGCATCAGTTTTGGGGAGGTAAACAGAACAGAACCTCCTACCGCAATAGTAAAAGGCAAGGGTCCAGACCCACATGAGTGGGGGACAGCAGAGCTTACCAGGGATGAACTGAACCTGGAGGTCCAACGTCAGATTCTTGAGGCATGCATGACACATAGGAAAGAACCTATGGGGATGGGTGAAAGTGCCAGCCTGCCCTCTGGACTGGGAGGAGAAGAACAACTTTCCCAGGAAGAAAAGCAACCAACTCCCATGAGGAGTTGTGGGAGCGCCTGAGGCAACAGTGGCAACTGAAACAAGACATTTGTGAGCTCCAGAAAACTCTGAAAATGGGCAAGAAAGAGAAAAAGCATAATAAATGTGTGGAGTCTGAGCCTATTTTGGATGAACTCCAAGACATGATAGGAAAAGTGACCCAGAGGGCACAAGAGAATCCCAAAGCACATCGGGTAGGAAAGCAATCCTGCAAAATCAGACCAGTAGACCAGGTCAGCAAGGACAGTGCCCTGGGACGTGCCTTTGATCAGATGAGAAGAAGAGATGATCCAGACTCTCCTGGGACATCCTTGTCTGAGTGGTCAAGTCTGTCAGATTCATCAAGTGAACCCAGCACAGACAGTGAAGATGGCATGTCTGTGACATCAGATTATAGTGAGAGTGGGGAAAGCATGACTTCCAAATTATCCAACTGGGAAAGAAGGTGTAGGAGGAGTGGCACAGGAAAGAGAGGCCACACTTCCAGGGGATCCAAGAGGAGGAGGGAACTGATGAGATCCCTGATCAAGCCAACCCCCCCATCTAAGTATGGTGGAGAACCAGACTTGCAGGCCTTCTTACAATTCATGACCCACTGCACATCCTATGTAAAGTATGGACTGGTGCAGAGGGAGCACCAGGTGCTGGTAGTGTTGGAGTTCCTCACTGGGAGAGCTTGGAAGTTCTACTTGCAGGAAGCATCATGATGCCCAGAGGATTGGACCATTGATAGGTTCTTTAAGGAACTGTTTAATGACTGATTTCCAGTCAACTATTGTAACAAACAGAGAAGTAAACTGCTCCACTTATGTCAGGGAAAGATGATGGTGAGAGATTATGTTGGGGAACTCCAAGAACTCTTTACCATTGTGGGGGCCACCAATAGCAAAGAAAAGGTTGTAAAGCTTTTCAATGGTTTCCAGCCATCCATACAACATGAACTATACTGCATGGGCCTGAACCCAGAAACATCCAAATGGAAAAGGGTTGTGTTGAAGGCAGAGTTCATCGAGATGGCTGAGGCTGTGGATATAGACCAAGGAACCTTGGGTGGGGGTAGCCAATATAGTTGACAGGAAGACCATCAGGAGGGAGGGCAGAACCCCAGGTCAGACCAAGGATGTAGAGGCAAAGGGTATCCTGGTCAGCCCAGTGGAGAGAAGAGGAGCAAGTCTCCCCCTAGTTTGGGGAAAGGAACAGGCACATCAGGGTATCCTGTAAAACAAGCATCAGGCTGTCACAATGACTGCCAAAACCAGAAGGCTGAGGAACATAAGTCCTGGAAGCCAGAGGAAAAGAAATGGCTAACCAAGGAGCAAGAAGAGGAGTATAGGGCTCAGGACCACTGCTTCAGCTGTGGAGAGTCTAGTCATTTTTCCAGAAACTGCCCTAGGAACAAAAATTCCCAATCATCACAGGTGGGAAAGCCCCCTGGGCTGAAATTGTACAGTGTGAGGGTGAACCTGTGTGAGACTGACTGATTGAGGGAAGAGGCTCTGGGTAATACCATGGAGGGACTCACATTGGGAATGATGACTTTCTAGGGGGTTGAGGAAAATGACTACAATGAGGAGTTGGTGCTATATGGGCAGCAGGTAGAGAGGGGAACATACCCTGCTCTGCAGAGAAACAATGCTAAGACTAAGGATGTAGGTTGGAAAGTACCAAAGCCCCTAGTCATAGTAATCAAGCTTGATGGCCACCCTGTATGCATGTTGCTGGACTCTGGGTCATTGGGGTACTTTATGTCCACTACCACAGTAGAACAGCTTAAATTGTTGAAGGTTGAGCTGAGCAAACCTGTGCCTGTGCAACTGGCGGTACAGGGCTCGAGGTCGAGGGTGAATTATGGTGCCACTGCCCACTTCAAATACCAGGAGATTATGGGGCCATGATATTTTGATGTGATGAACCTGCAGGGGTATGATGTTATACTGGGTACACCATGAATATACCAACATAAAGTGACCTTTGGCTTGAACCCAGCTAGGGTTGTGGTAGGAAGCACCAGTGCATCTCCACTGATAGAGGGCCTAGGGATATCCAGGCTGGCATCTCAGACAGTCCAGACCTATGAGAATAACCTGGAGTTGGTAAGGGGGGAATTGTGGGAATATGCTGCCCCATTGTGTAGAGAAGCAGGAAATACCCCACTTCCACCACTACAGGCTATTAATCATGAAATCCCCCTAATAGATGTAAACAAGATTTACCCTTGGAGGCCCTCACAGTGTCCAGAGGCCCTGAAGCCTCAGTGGGACATGAAGCACACAGCATATGTGAAATCTGGCCACTGGGAAGTGATGATAGCAGGCAATGCTTCACCCATGATGTTCCTAAAGAAGCCAGGAAAGGTTGGCGAACCACCACAGTTGAGGATAGTAAGTTATCTGCAGGCTAGGAATGCCAACACTTACAAGAAATCCTCACCACTTCCAGACATGGAAGGAATATTGTGATAGGTTGCATGAGCTAAGTACCATTCTATCATAGATGGCCAGGATGCATATGAGCAGATCCGCATTAAGCCAGAACATGTGGAGAGGATGGCAATGACAACGCCTGATGGCAACATGGTTAGTCATGTAATCCAGTAAGGTGACTGCAATGCTCTGGCCACATACCAGGCACTCATGAACTACTTGTTCGCAGCATATCTGGGTAGTTTTATGGATGTCTATCTTGATGATGTTGTGGTTTACTCAGATAGCCTGGAGGAACATGTGAGGCATGTCAAAATTGTGTTAGACCTATTGAAGAGGGAGTGCCTATACTTGAGTGAACAAAAGTTGAACTTCTTGTGTTGTGAGATGAAGGTGCTCAGGCATGTGGTTGATGATGAAGGGATCCAGATGGATCCTGACAAGGTGGATGCATTAGTCAAGTGGAAGATGCCCACTAATCAGGACTTACTCAGAGGATTCCTTGGCACTGCAGGTTATTTGGCTGATGACATTGATAGAGTCCAGGTGCCTATGGGAATTCTGCATTCCCTGACAGGGGACACTGTCCCTTTCCAGTGGGAATTCACTCACCAACGAGCATTTGAAGATGTGAAGAACTTGGCAACAGTTTGTCAGGATCACCACTGTAAACCCTTGAATTACAGTCTTGAAGCGCCACCTGTCAACATGGTTACAGATGGGTGCGTCACTGGGATTGCAGGGGTGATCAGTTAAGGTGAGGATTGGAGAACAGTGGAGGTGGCGGCTTTTTTCTTGGCCAAGTTGAATTCAGCACAGAAAAACTACCCTGTCCATGAAATTGAGATGTTGGCAGGGGTGGAAACAATGCTGCAACATTGGGACTTACTGCAGGGGGTAGCCTTTAGATGGTACACTGACCACAAAGAATTGATCCATTTAATGGATCAGAAGAATCTGTCTGGCTGCCAAGCACGCTGGATTGAAAAAATAGCAGAATTTGATTTTAAGGCAATTTATGTACCAGGGACAGAAAACATTTTGTCTGACTCACTGTCCCATCTCTACTCCAATGAGGGGAAGGGAACAGTGAGGGCAAGGAGCGAGTACATGTATTTTGATGTGGTGGATAATGATGTGTTGACCCTACAGCTGGTCACTATGCCAGTTCTGGTTGGTTTGGAGGGTGGGAGTGCACCAAGTCATCCAGAGAGTGGCCAAGAGCATGTCCCTATGGAAGAAACTGGAGCATGGGGGAAGTTGGTAAAGAAGAAACATGCTTACTGCAAAAAGACAGTGGTACCTGCCAAGACAGGGAGGCCTGAGATGGCAAAAGAGATAGCCTCTAGAATAGTGCCACATTTTGTCCTTAGAGGCCCACAGGAACAAAACAAGGGGGGGGGAGGAAGGGGGACACCCCCCAGAATCAGTCAATACTAGCAAAAGGGACAAGGCAAACAGCAGACTCACAATCAAGTTACCTAAAAAGAAGCATGTTTTACCTAATGACATCGCATCACAACTAGGAGAACAATCCGCAGAGGCAAACCAAGATGAGGAATTGAGGACCAGGTCCCAACAACTACAAGAAAGATATGAGCACTTGACACCATTGACCCTTGAAGAACTTCTAAGTGGTGGAAAAGACCCAATTGATTTGGTAGCATCAGTAAAGGGGCGCTACAAGGAAGATAAATTATTCAAGATGATCATTGAAAACCCCCAAGCCTACAAGAATTACAAAGTCACCAAAGACGAATTGATCTTCATAAAAACAGAAGGAAAACGACTTCTGTGTATTCTGGCAGTCATAGTCAGAGGATGCAATGTTTGATAAATTGTCATATCAGAGGCACACACCCTATTGGCTCACCTAGGTCCCCGGAAGACATTACTATATCTCCATGACCAGGTCTGGTGGAAGACCATGGCTCACAATGTACAGGAATATTGTGACACATGCTCCACATGTCGACGGAACAAACCATCAAACCACAAACCATTTGGACTGTTTCAGCCACTGAAGGTGGCAACACTTCCTTGGGAAGTAATAGGCACTGACTTTGTAGGACCACTTCCTGAGTCGAAGGATTGCAATGGGACTTATGATTCAATCACTGTAATCATAGATCTGTTGACAGCAATGGTCCATATAGTCTCCAGCCAAATAAACTATACTGCCAAACAAGTGGCAGAACTAATCTTTGCAGAGGTATACAAATATCATGGCCTCCCCAGAGCCATTGTCAGTGATCGGGACTCTTACTTCACTAGTACATTTTGGACCCATTTACATGAGCTGATTGGAACCCAGTTGAGGATGTCATCCACATACCATCCCCAATCAGATGGGTCAACTGAACGTGTGAACCAGACCATAGTACAGATGATACAACAGTGTGTGGGCAACCAACTTAAGGATTGGGTGGCAAAGATACCTGCCATTGAATTTGCCATCAACTCCACTAGGTCCAAAACAACTGGCTACTTGCCATTCTTCCTCAACTCCGGAAGAATGCCTTGACCCATGATCTGGAATAGTGCCAGTCCCAATGAGTTTGGGGGAGTAAGAGTATTTGCCCAAAGATTGAAGCTGGCGCTTATTGCTGCACATGACTGTATTCTGGCCACACAAGTAAAACAGACACATAATGCCAATCACTGTCGACAACTGGTTCCATTCACTAAAGGAGACATGGTCTATGTGTCTACAAAAAACTTGACATACCCAAAGGGGTTCCCGAGGAAACTGATTCCAAAATATGAAGGGCCATATGAAATCCTGGAGGACTTCGGCAATAACTTGTTTTGAGTGAACATATCTGTCAGTATGAAAAGGAGAGGAATTCATGATGTCTTCCATGCTGCATTACTCAGAATACATAAGCCAAATGACAATCAATTGTTTCCTGGTTGACTGGATGAACAGATCGTTGAACCAGAAGCCAACAAGTGGACTGCTGAGTGCATTGTGGTGCATCATGGCAGTAAAACTCATGCCATGTTTGAGGTTCTCTGGAAGGCAGGGGATAAGTCTTGGATGAGCTATGACCAGGTCAAAGAGTTAGAATTGCTGGTGCCCTACCTCAAATTATTGGGGCATGAAAAAATTGAGGAATTGATTGAGAGTGGAACCAGCCAACCGCCTCTTGATGACCTGCAAATAATTTTGGGTCTCATAAGTTTCATTGGCTATAAAGGGGCTGATGAGGGAGATGGAACTCGTGCTCCTCTCCCCCTAGTCAGGCCACCTACCTTTTCATCTACCCCTGTCCCCATACAACTGCTTCCCTGTTCCAACCTAGTCATGATAATTATGGCCCATCCCTTTGGTAATCGTGGCAAGGGGAACAAGGACTCAAAGGGATGACCCCACCATCACCCATATGTGACTATTGACTCTGCCATGCAGATGATTATCCTATTCGACTCCTGGAATCCAGAGAACCCCCTCATTGTCCACCCTCTTCAACTCCAGATCTACTTGGAGTACAAACTCAAGATATGACAAACCCATGGTCATCTGTGCTCTCCTTTCCCCGTGGAGTATGAGACCGTCACCACTGTCCTGAATCTGGTGGACCCTACCACTGAGTGTCAGTATTGAATGGCAGAATATGACCACCAACTGGAAATGTGGTCCAAGGTCAAGATGCCCTTCCCCCCTGGGTTCCTACCCATGGCCTTCATTGACCCTCACCTAGATCTCCTTACCACCCTTGGGTTTATCACCAAGCAGGGCACCATGGACAAACAGACAGTCAAGGATGCAGTCAGGGCCTGGAGGGCTCCCTCCAGTGAGTGTGTTCAGCAAACTAAGCAATTCCACACTCGACAATCCCACTATCTCAATAAGCCCCCTCATGCTCACTTCTTGTATAAATGTTCTTATTCGGCCATGGGGGACTCTAATATTTTGGCTGGACTGGGTCCCTCCTCCCAACT
>JABCKS010025785.1:0-10315 GCA_018851325.1 Termitomyces sp. DKA19 | reverse complement strand
TTTGAGGTAAGTCTCAAAGTCATTGCTAAGTCCCAAACTTCTTTTGCTAGAAACCAGTACAAGATACCTTTACAAACAAGGAGCTGATGGGTCTCCTCAAGTAGCAGCAAGCAACAACTGTGGCAGATACAGGGATGGAGGCTAGCATTGTCTTGGAGAAGGCTAAGAAAAAGCTAATGGTGTCATCTGCCAAGTGACATGCTTTCAAAGCTAAGCAAGGAGCAGTAAGTCCTTAGTAACTGCTATTTTCATCATTGCTAATGACTTTTTGCTAGTGTGACAATTGCTAGGCTGACAACAACCCCAAAGGATGTTGGAACCTCACTAGCACCCAGCCTTGCTATTGTTGCAATAGCTCAAGAAAGGGCTGTTCCTATCATGGGAAATTGTCACATAGCAGAATGAGGGGTTTTGTTGCTAGGATAGCTATACAAGTAGCTTTGGTGAGAAAAGTAAGAATTTTCAATGAGAACTAGTGATAGTCAGGCAACCTATCTAAGTCAAGTACTCAAGCTTGAACTTGCCTATGATGCAAGACAGGACTGTGGTGAGAGGACAGAGAGTTGCTCAGAGCAAGCAACAGTTGTAGAGCAAGTAGGAGGTTAAGAGTAAGGTGAGCAATAAAAATAGTGATAAGAAACCCTTGTCTCAAGCTAAGTGACAACAAACTGTCACTAGTGATAAGGAGTTGGAGTTGGAGGACATCAATATGCAGCTGGCAACACTGCTAGTAATGATTGTATTGGGGGAGATGAGCTTAATAGCAAAGGAACCCACAGTAGTTACAGGCAGAGCAATAACTGAGGAGGGGGAAGTATTAGCAGAAGAGGATGACAAAGAAGAATGGGGTGGGGTTCAAGAGGCTGAGACAGATAAGGCAGTAGAGGGGGAGAAAGAGAGCAAAGTAGCAGTTGCTCTGGTACTAAAGTTCTTTTACTACAGTCTGCAAATAGATACTCCAATTCTTTGAAATACTGAGAGCTCCCTAGAGCAACCTTTGTCCCATTTAGAAGCTGTTATGTTGTTATGAGGCAGCATTTAAGCATAGCAAGTGACAGAATTATTATTTATGGCAATTGTTGGTATTGTCTGGGGAAGGAGGATATGTTTGTTGATAGGCAAAGTAGGGGTTGAATGATTTTCAAGAAAGAAACCAAATGAGTTAGTATCAGATAGCAGTGATAAGGGAGCACTAAAAAAGCTCTCTACAAATGCTCCTAGGAAGTTGCTAAGAAGTTTACTAATGTCAAGGAGGTTCCTAGCAGCTTCTAGTTTGTTGGCAAAAGGTCTAGGGGATATAGACTGAGAGAGGCTTGAGGAAGTTGATAGTGAATAATTTGATAGTTCAGCAGTCAATTCTAAGCAATGCTTTGCTTGGGCTCTAGTTTATGATTACCTACAGCCCTTTATAGTGGGCTTCAAAATGATATGCTCCTATGCTGCCTAGCTGCCATGCAGAAAACCAGAAGAAGGCCTAGAATACACTGGCAGCCAGATAGAGTAGCTGGCAATAGGAATAATGTGGGGGCAAGTCAATAATTATCCCAGAGAATGAGAGCTGATAAAAGGAGGAATGAATGTGTATAAGTGCCAGAAGTTGCTAGATACTAACAAAAGGTTACTAAGTCATTAGAAAGGATGAAGGAAAGAGACAAAGTAGTTGCTAAGGAGGTGCAATAGAGGAGTCATTAAGAATGAAAGAAGGAGACTAAGCAATACAAAGTGGGAAAGATAGTAGTGTAAGTAAAAGATTGCTAAAAAGAGGTTGCAAAGGTCTGTGAGAGCTTAGCAATAAAGAGAGAATGGAGCAAAAATATAAGACAAATGCAGATGAACTAGGAGACAGACATGGTAAACCAGTTGCTAGCCATAGTTGCTAGTGTTGCTAAGACACTATAATACTATAAGGTACCTATACTTGGTACCTTGCTAAATCAAAGATGAATTTACTAAAGCTTGTTGCTAAGCCATTAATGAGGTGACAAAAAAGAGCAAAAGTGAAGTCTGAAGCCAAGGGAGACAATGAGCAGAGTGCCTTGAGGCTGCAGTAGACAGTGGTGGACTATAATCCTTCTTATTTGTTCCTTTACTAGTTATGTATAGAGGGTATTTATACTGTTGTAAATAATATAATCAAGAATGAAAAATTGGTTGCTAAAGATAACAACATCTGTCAAAATGTTTGAGATTCTGTTCTGTTACTCAGATGGTAACTATTCATGAGTATGTGGTGTTAGAAATGTATAACAAATGTGTCAAATGGAAAAATAAAAGATCATCAAAATAGAAGTCTAAGAAAGCATACTGTATGTCAGTATTTACAGTGTAGATGTCAATTAGGACAAGAAAAATGAAGGGTCCAAGAAGTTACATATTCATATAATGTGTTCATTTTGAAAGAGAAGTGCCTTTGTCACTAAGAGTTGTTGCTGGCAAACATCACTAAGAGAGTTCTCAGCCAACTTGTTCTAGATCCATGGTCTAGGCTCTATGTGATAAGTGCTTGTGATCCAAAAATCTCATGGTTACTAAGGTCTTGTGCAAAATCTCATCCTAAGTCCCAGGTCATGTGCTGTTCAGATAAGATAGTCTGAGATATCAGTAACTGTACTCAGCAACAGATGGGTCTTATCACCAGCTTTGAGGATGACTTTGCAGCATAGCTATGCTGTAAGTAGTAATCCTGATATTGTCAACAATATTATAGTACAGCTGTGCTATATATGCTTCTTATGGCCTTTAAAAATGACTTTGCAGTATGACTATACTGTAGGTAGTAATTTCAGCTTTAGGGATGATATTACAGCATGGCTATACTATAGGTAGAGATTCTAGTATTGTTGACAATATTGTAGTATGACTGTCCTGATAGTAGTAATTCCAGCTTAGGCTTGTCTTTTAGCTTTAGGCATTCATCAAACTTGTCCTCAATATGTTGTTGTAAGTCTGTCTTTGTTTCTGAGAGAGACAAACTGAGAACTGATACAAGGCCCTTTATATGAGTTTTTTGGAGGCTAGACTGACAGATTTATGGCTGCATAAACTATTTTCTGAGTAATAATTGAAAGACAGTGTTGGAAGACATTCTACTAGGCCATATGGCTTAGTGAAATGTCTTCCAACATAAAGTAAACCCAACCTATCCAGTCAGTAAATACCCCCCTCTGTTCTGGAATCATCAGGGTCAGTAACCACATGCTAGTGATGTTTCTTCCCAACCCATGCAAATTTGGGCTCAAAAGCTTTATCCCAGGATATTGCCACTACTGGGAGTTGATCTGCCACTATCTGGCTTAGTTGAGTTTAGTTGATGTTAGAAGACAGTTGTAGTGATTTGGAGATATTCTGAGGATGTCGGCTCAGCTGTAGGCAGAGCTTTAACAGCCCCTGGATTGTCACACTCTCTGGTGCCTGACAGAAAGACATTCACTTTCTTGAGCTTTTCACTTCATTATATGCTTTGGAAAATTAAATTTAAGACATTACATATATAACAAAGAATTTGGAATAGTCAGATTTTCCATTCTTTCTGCTGATTCATTTTACCAAGCTTGCATGGGTCATGAAACTTGCTCACATTTCATGCTTGTAAATTTTCTACAGCTTAACAGCTTCAATTTTCTATAATCTTAGTGTGGGGTCTTCTTCATATATACCATGTCCATCTATGGTGTTTTTTGGAGCTGGAAAGAGAGCAGATGGTGTTGTGGAAAGCCGATTTCACATAGCGGACCCATTTCACATCGCGACACTTGACAGTACTTTTCCCCCGCCTCTTTGCCCTGCACAAGTGGCTTGCCGGCGGCATCAACAGAGTTCATTCATTCGCGGAGGACCGGCTCCAGGCCGCCGAATAATGAAATCACGTGATACATTGATTTTTGATTTTTTTTATGAGGGGACAAGCTAAATCAAAAGGTACTGGCGCGGTGCAAGTCATTCTAAGTATTAGCCTCCACAGCTGCGTAGCCAGACCGGCTTCAACCACCTTACGACCTTCCCGATGATGGGCTACATTCCCCAACATGCCCTAGAAAACCTAAAAAAATACTCGTATAAAGGCGTTGATAAGTAAGCGAATTCCCGGTTCGTTCACCTACGTTTATCATGATTAAATCCGCGACAAATAGATCTGTCATATCACGATATGTATTGAACCCGTATTGGACGTGGCTGGTCACGCTCTTTCCGTTGAACGTTGCACCCAATACCGTACGCGCTTTCGCTGGAATGTCTGAGTATCGACCATGGCTTATGATACGTTTTATCGAGCAGATTACACTGACGGGCCTTATGATTGTGATTATCAACTTCTTTACGATGATCTATTACGACCCATTATACCTCACGGAGAAGGGCGGGGCGACGGGGCCTCCGAATTGGATATATTTCACGTACCGTAGCTGTTTCTTTGTCAACATCGCGTGTTATTGAAATTCGAAGACAGATGGGCACTTGGGTTGTTTGCATACCAAAGCCTTGATGCCATTGACGGGTGCGTTCAAATGGAAAATTGTCAGCTTCAATTATGGCTCATTCAGACGTGTGCAGCAAACAAGCACGACGAACAGGTATGGCTGGACCACTGGGAGAGATGTTCGATCATGGTGCGTTGTATTTCGTGATTTCTCTCTTTGTCTTGCTCAGTTGCTTTCCTCCTCCAGGTTGTGACGCTATGAACACTACTGTAAGCCAAAACTCCATATTTCTTTACGACCAGGTCGCATTTAATCTCAAACAGCTTGAAGTTCTCCTTGCTTCTCAAGCGCTGAACCTTGGCCGGTCTTGGTGGACGGTCGCGTCCCAAATTGCAACTCTTGCCAACTTCTACCTCACTACCTGGGAGGAGTACCACACCGGTCTGTCGTCTATCTATTGGTATCAGGAATTCGGTATGACCCAAGTCCTATAGGTCAACTATACCTAGGGGTATTCTCTGGGCCAATTGAAGGTATCCTCATGATTATTTCTATCTATCTTCTTTCTGGAATCTATGGCAAGAAAGTTTCTTGCTTATTCTCCGATTTCAATTGACGCGTCTTCAGGGCCTTCTCTTTGGGATCAAAAAGTTCTTACCGTTACCCGACTTGAACATATACCCTTTATCTCAAAATTGCCTAATCTTACTCTCAATGAATCATTTATGGTGTTCGGAGCCATTGGGCTGGGATTCAACATCATTTCTAGGTCCGTGCACTCCTGTCGTCTCATATGCCCATTAACATCTTCCCAGCTATGGAAATGTGCGTCGCGCCATGAAAGCCTCCAAAAAACGTACAATTAGGCCTCTCCTACTACTCCTCCCCTTCGTCATCGCAGCCGGCATTCAAATATCATGGCTTGCACAACCGAGCTACAACAGGTCCGCCATCATCAACTCGCCAAACTTTGTGCCTTTCCTCTGTGCATGGGGTTTGCAGTTCGCGCATCAGGTAGGGAGAATGATATTGGCTCACGTCACGAGTACATCGTTCCCCTGTTGGGATTGGATATGGATATGGAGTATTATTGGAGCTTTGGATGCGAACCTTCCTAGGATCATTGGACGGTATGTTGTCTTTTCTATCACCTTGTAGTTCATCATCTTGATCATCAAACGTGATCAGGGGGCCCATTATCCAGTCGACTCTGAAAAGTGCCACAATATTCATCTGGGTGACTCTTGCGCTTTCGTTGTTCTTTTATACTCGATTCTGTGCGCTAGTTATAAGTGACATCACGAACTACATGGGCATTGCCTGTTTCACCGTAAAGAAGAAGGACAAGGATGGTGTGTGGCGGAAGGATTTCAAAGTCTGATGTTGCACTACTGTTATTTATATTTGTGCTGACCTGCTGATAGTCTCTAAATTAAATCCTTGGAAATCATCAACTTCTGCATTTGAGCCGTCAGTTTCCTGGCTATGATATCTGAGATGGTGGGCGATCTGAGCTTCGAGCGCAGTGATGCAGCGTTATGTTCATCCTATGACATTCGGGATGTTCCGACAAACGAGTTTCCGAGCAGTAACAGTGCCTGACTCAATAGTTGATGCATGACGCCTGTAAGGGGTTAGTCACTCGTTGACATATTATCTGGATCACAAGTGCCTGATTATTACTAAATTGTAGCAGCGTCCACTGCGATCCATAAAGATCCCTTATGATTTACAAAGCTAGAAACAGCTATTCGGATATCTCGTTCGCTTAACTTATCCGATGTAGTCAACAAGGATATCCAAGTCATCACGTCCTTTTGCTGTGGGGATATGTCATCACAAGCACGCCCTCTATCGCACGTAGAACATGCCTCCCTTCTCCGAATGCTAAAGACACGCAGCTCAAAAATAAATTCAGGGACACCCTTTGTGCTCTTTTCACCCCCTCATTCTCTCCAGAGCCTCATGCAGCCGTCACCTAGCCTCTCTGGAATCAATGATTCTGCCTCGTCCAAATTTCACTCAAATAAAAAACAGGTATTGTGGCACACCTAGCGTCAACTCCGGAACCGATATTCTTTGCCTGATTCCCGCCCAGAGACATCGTAGAGATAATACTGTGTCCTCGCTCACCAAGAACGTCCAGGTGCCCCAGGATATTGTGGTTCCTATACCACACGTCCGCTCTGTGAGTTGACGAACATGTCTTGTACATTGCTGCTGATTATGCGGACTTTTGATAGGTATCACAGCATAGTTTAGCAGCGTCAATCGATTCACAGGTGAACTCATATACGCTAAATGAGACACTAGCAATCAATGGAATTGTATATAGATCCCACAACACAGTGTGGCGGCATCATGGGTCTCGCCGATAGCTCGAATTTGCCTCTAATACCTTGAAAGTGACCCTTTTTCCAGGCCCAACAACCTAATGTGGCAGACTCGGTCACCCATTTCGTGAGTTAACACCGTCTTAAGTAGACTCTTGATGATGGTCTTCCTTTTTCTAGATCTACCAAGACAACGTGGCCGACTCAAACACCCTGTCCACTGTGAGTCAACATGGGATCTTTTCGAGAAAGTTATTGCTCATGTTGAGCCCAGGATCCAGTGAAAGACCCCTCAGAAGTCCGCGAGACATCGATAGTAAGGCGCTCGACGGTTCTCTTTCGTTCGCTGACTCTGGTTCATTAGTTACGTGTTTCCTTTGACGTCAATGCCGATATCCACGTAGTACGCCGGCTTTCGGTTCTGTTTGTCACTTTCATGATTTAACTTCAGATATCTTCAGCCGGCGTCTATTCTGCGTGATGTTAACAGAGACAAGATGAATGTGGATATCCAGCAGCGATTATCCAAAAGCATTTGTATTCGACTGGAGGAGAGAATTGTCGATGCCATTCTGGGCTTAGAAACCAAGGACCCTTCTTCATTCCAGGACACAGGACACTATGGCGAATGTACATTGCTGACCGATCAAAAACCGGCTGGTACCGAAACGATTGAATTTTCCAAGTCGAAGGAGGAGCCTCCTACCCCATCCTCATTCCCCCGTCTTTCCGGTACGCAGCCGAAGGCATTGTTTCCATTTTCTCATTCTACGTCGGCCTCTGAAGGTTGAACTTTCCCTTCCTGCGAGTCTCGAGTGTTTGTGCTAAAAATTCGCGCGACAGGGAAACTTCTCAAACCTCTCGGGACAGAGCTTTTGTCCTCGTCGAACCTCCTGTCATTCGGAGAACATCTAATACCTCTTCCTGCTTCTCCAAATTCTACCTCCCCCCCCCCTTCCCCTTCTCTACCATCACATTTTCCTGCTGCTTCAGCTTTTTCTGGCTCCACAACTGATAACACTAAGCTATCTGTACCACCTCGCCTTTTTCAGTGTTCTTCTTCCTGCCAAGCACCGTCTCGATTAACAGATTTGGCCTTTAGTTCTCCTACTTCTCAAACTGCAAAACACAAAAGATCCTGCCTTGATGATTCCCTTTCACTGTCATCTGTCGTCGGTTCATCATGAACATTGACACAAATACTGGTTAATAAAGAGTCTATCCTTCCTCGATATCATATTCCGTCTGTTGAGCAACTTCACTCCGAAGATGCTCTTTCGAAATCGTTTCCCCAAGGACCGGGCTATTGTCATACACATATGACTATTACACCTCTCACCCCCCTTGAACCCTGCTCCTCAGACGTCACCAGTACACACCAGACATCTGATGCTGTTAGTTCCAAAAAAGATAATGGCGACCGAGCGTAGGGTCTACCGCATTTTAGTTGATGTTAAATTGTCATAATTTTGTTTAAGAGATGGTTGACGGTACATCTCTGTGATAACCCAGAATCATTTGATTTCAAGAAGGTACATTGGCAAGTCAACATGAACACCGCAAATGCACTGAAAACATTTATGCGAAATGAAGGTTATACGTTTGTAGGGTTCCTCTATTTTGTGTCCACAATCTGGTCTGACCTTTGCATTCAGTGGGAAGAAAATGGTGTTATGACGCAGCTAGCCAATGAGCGAAGAATCCCTTGGAAGTATCTGGAGCCTGATCATAGAGGAGGTATACCCATTTATCTCTACCGTGGGTTCATTTCTCGCCCATACTGGCACGTTATGGTTGACTGCTCCTTACCTTCAGGACGTCCCATGAATCGGTTTGATCTTGCACTTCAGAGAGTAGTTGGAATACTATTCTGCCTCACTGGTTTCATCTTGTTACTTTGGCAGCCGTGGAGAAAGGACTTCTGAGCTTCAACCTGCACTGTCCTTGCCAAATTACTGCCCATGTTAGGTCAGAGGGTCCTTAGATTGCAAAAGCGCTCTGGAGAGCGATCAATGGACCCTTATATCAACTCTCTCCTCCAGCTGGATATACGGAAACTTTAATGTACGCATATTAGGCCCCATAGAGTAAATCGCAATTAACTTGTTTCATTACACGAAATCATGATTGAGCCAGCTTCCTGATTGTGCCAAACGATTGAGTTTAGTGAACACAAAAGATTGATGAGGTGTGAGAACGTTGCCCGAAATAAGGTTGAATCATACGGCGCATCTCATTGTCAAAGGTCAATGCAAGATAGATGAATCCTAAAGAATTACCGGAAGACCAGCTTCGCGGCGGCGGCGCTTCATTTCGCGTAGGTCATGTTGATCCATAACAACAGATGAGTCGCATGTTGACTTGGCAAGCCTAATCTTACTCATAATCAAGAGTACAGGGAGAGCAATTTCTGGTATGTCATGTAGGTAATATTCGAGGGTAGCAGGAACAACAATAGTACATTCGCTGTCGATGAGGTCATGATATCCACCATTGGATGCGCGTGCCTAGAGCGTAAGGGATGAGAAGATAATAAAAATTCCCTCTCTAAGGCCAGTGAGATCAATGACATACAAAGAAGGTTCCTTTGGAATTGAGTTTTGACATATCCAACGAGAAATCATATTCAAGGCTGATCTCCCAAGTTCGGATGACTGGCTCATTCAGGTCCTCAACCCGTTATTGGCGTATAATTACGCTATGTTGAATGATAAATGAGGAATAGCAATCCGATAAAAACAAAGCTCTCACCCTATCTCCGTTGGTTCTAATCGCGCAATTGATCCATCCGGGTCATCGACGAGTCGTCTAGGGAGCAGATACATGCGATGAGGAGCATTCACGTCATTGTTATCTTCGGGTCTCCGTACGTCAAGAGCGGGCTGTATTGAAGATCGATATGATACCATCGCTTGCTGTGCTACCGATATCTGTCGTGTTGTGGTCTCGGCTTGTTGTGATATCGCCGCCGCTTGTCGTACAAGAGCTCTGTGATAATCCGTTAACCCTATCGAAGAAGACATTGAATTGTCTATCAGCAGGGATGGACACCAAGACATTACTTATCAAGGTTAAAACTGCCGTTCCATTGATAGATCGAATATGTTTCTCCAATTCAGAAAATGATATGATCGAAGGTAATGACGAGTGGATGAGGGGGGTGTAAGGACCATTTCCATTGGATTGAATCTATGCCTGAGTAAGAGGTCTGGTACACCATGCAGAAAATGGCTATGATTCACAGACCACAAAGGTATCGCCTGTTCCGGCAAATTCAATCTGAGATGTATCGAGAGAACCGTCCATTGCGAGATTTGCTTTGGAAAAATGGATGATTTCATTTGAGTAGGGGTCTTCAAGCTGGTAAATTATAAGACTTTTGCGTAGCTTGATAAAATAGGTTGAAAGATGCGTGTTGGAATATGACGCACTAGCATGGTGGTCTCGGTACGGTACATTTCTTATTTTACTTTTATATTTCCTCTCGTCATCATATCCATTTCTTGTTATGCGCCACCCACATTATATGTTTGGCGTCTGTTTGTCTAAAACCTTATTTTTTTT
>JABCKS010025784.1:0-10320 GCA_018851325.1 Termitomyces sp. DKA19 | reverse complement strand
TCCAAGTATGTTAGTAATCAAGAAAAATGAAGGGTCCAAGAAGTCACATGTTGATATGTTTCTTTTGAAAGCAAAGGGCCTATGTCACTAAGGATTGTCACTAGCAAATGTTGCTAAGGGGGCTCTTGGCAAGGTCATTCTAGATGCATGGTCTAGGCTCCATGTGATAAATGCTTGTGATCCAAAAATTCCCATAGTTGCTAAGGTCTTGTGCAAATCTTATGCTGATCTCCAAGTCATGTGCTGTCCCAATAAGATAGTTGGAGATGCCAGTAACTGTACTTAGTGACAGATGGGTCTTATTAGTAAGAAGGTTCTTGTGTTAAGTCTAGAATCATTGAACTGCCATCTTTGAGTATTCTAGAATCAAAGTGACAAAAGATGATTGATCATGTTATATACTGCAACCATGCTGCATGATCACTTTCTTAAGCCACCAACTTAAACTAGTTAAAAGAATATAGCTTATTATGCAAATCATGATGATTTCATGATTTTTTCAAGGTCACACTGAATGAGTATTTGATTGGGTGACACATAATGGTAGCAAGATTGTGTTATCTGACTCTCTAGACAGTAGTAGCAGGAGAATCAAAAAAAATGATTCTATGGCAGACTTTCATAGATGCCAGATAAAACATATTTGTTATCTATCTCCTGCATTAGTATAAAATGTGTAGAAAATCATGACTGGCCTGATGTTGGAACTTGAGAAGCTCATGACTCTTTACAATCTTCCCACTCAATTGTTTCATCCTCAGCCAGAAGATCTGGTAGCCATCTGGAATCATCTGAAAACTTGACTGCTCTCCCTTTACTAATTGTTGTATTTGGAAACTCATGATGTTTGTCTGATTCTCATTGTATATTGGATCAGTAAATCCAGTACTGTCCATGCCATATGGGTAGCATAACATGCAACAACATATTCAGATCAAACTGAGGAAAAATAGCTTATTGTCATCAATCCAAGAGACCCAGCACAAATGATGTGGGACAAAAGGCCAGGTCATGCATCAAGGCATGACATGGTGCACTGATAGCCACCCAGGTGGCACATCACTCAGGGTGATCACAGATCAATGATCCATGATCATCTATCAAAACCTTCTGTAAAATAAAATTATTGTTGTTGCTTGCAAAAAGAAAAAGAAACCTTGCCACATACCATATTGAGTAAGCCACCACTCTACAAAGGATGACCAAAGACATTCTAAGGAGTACCCAGCTGCCAACAGAAGAAGAAAAGTAAACTGAGGAGAGGGTTAGCCAAGGATGGCTAAACTATAGGCCCACTCAACTGGTTAAGAGTGTGCCAAGTGTGTGCCAGCACCCCAGAAGGCAGCAGTGCCCAGCATATGTGTTGAAAAGATGTAAAATCATCCCATCACCAAGGAGGTCTGTACACACTGAAGAAGGTATAAAAGAGGACAGTTTGGAGGGAAAATAGGCAGGCAATCTACATACCACAGCTTGGATGACCCCAGGGAGCAGTTATCTTAGGCTCACAAGTTCTAGTCTGCTTTGGGTCTACATGTTAATAATATTATTGAACCAAATTCAATTGTGTGAGACCATCTCAATTGAGCAAATAAATCATATAAAATTATATATTATTGTTGCAATTAGTGAGCTTGTGTGTAACTAAGCCTTCAAACTTCTGTAAAAAGAAAATTTGATCTGTCAATCCAATTGATTGATGGCATTGGAACTTACATTTTGCATTATCTGGAGCCCACTGTAAGGGGCTTTATTGCACAAAAACTCACTTTTGGATCTCCATGAGGAGTCCAACCTAGAAACATTAGTTTTGCACCTCCTGAGTCTTGGCCCAAAACACCTGAAGTTATTTTACCTAAGGTGAAAGACTCTGTTGTAGTTAAAGAAAAACTAGGTCCAATAACAGTGATTCAAAATCCCTTTTTTCTGATCCTGAAATTTTACTCAGAAGAAGAAAGCTTCAGACTGAGAAAGGACTTTCAAGCTCACCAAAGAAACTGTGCCCTACTATCCAACCAGTTTCTACTACCTCTACCATGGAACCATTCAAACATGAGATGCCACTGCCTGACAGCAGGGATGCACCTAAGTTTAAGGATACTGAACCCTCCAAAGATCAATACTTTTTACAAAGAATGATCTCTCTGTTTGAGCTGCTGAATTATAGGGGGATAAGAAGAGGAAAAAGAGGATTTTGGAGTATGTGGATGCTCAGACTAAACAAAAATGGTTGGGCTTTGATTCTTTTGGAGATAACTATACTTGGTTTGCTTTTGAGAAAGAGATCAAGGAGTCCTATCCAGAAGCAGTGGATGATACAGGTGGTGTTGCAAACCTGGGTGGAGGATGAGGAACCTTTAGTACTTGAAGAGTTTGCTGATCAGAGTGATACTAGAGGTGGCTATCTACACACAGTAGCTACAGAAGTGTTAGACTTTGAACAAAAACTCAAGAAGGTAAGGTTGCAGGAAAAGAAGTTTAGAAAGGCAGTTTTCAGTCAGCAACAGTCATTTAGAATGGATCCTGTAGCAGCACTAGCCCAAGGGTGAATCTGGCATCAGTCCCTCAGCTGACAGATATAAGGTTAAATAGGTCAGATAGTGTGTACATAGCATTTTTTCAGCATTATAGTAATAGAATCATCTCCTACTTTGTATAGCAATCTGACTATGCATTGGCCCATGCCAGATGCAGACCAAAAGCCATTAATCTGGTGACCAGATGTCTGAACATATGACAAAAAAACAGGTTTGATCTTGGAAAATGTGTAATGTGCATACACTATTAGTAAGGATTGATTTGGGAGTATATGTGGCAGCTAGAGCTGTATTGGTGTAGTCAGTGGGGTTGAGAGTGATTGCCTGTGGAGGCCTGGTGAGCCTGATTGGACTTTGGTGAGTCTTTTGATTGTTTTCTGCATCCTTGCCTTTTGTCTTTTCTTCCCTTGGAATCCAAATTTCCTTCAGTCTTTTTGCACTTTGGGCAGTGTGTGGCAATATGCTCCTTCTTTTTGCCTTTGAAACAGGTCACAATTGTGTTGTATTTACCTACAAGTGCTGTGTCACTGCCATGCAAGCAAATTCAATGGTCTTCTTCAAGTATTTGTGTGATCAGCTTCCTGCTGTTCTTTAGAATAGCTGTATTGACTGCTGAAGATAAATAAACCCTAAGTATCTGAGAGCAAGGTAAGTAAAGTAATGGTGAACTTTTCATTGCTGATTCTTGAGCCCAGGGCCACAAATTCTCCCCTTGAGCATTCAGATATACTCCTCAATCATCTTTGTACTATACTTGAAACAGTTTCTGGTACACTGTCACAGTGCCTATGGTGCTGCATACCTTGTACATCACTTTGGCCATGTCTCAGGCATCCTTTGATGTTATGAAGCTCTCAATATAGACCAGCAAGGCATTCCCAACATGTAGCTGTATAGCTAAAAGGGCCTTCAAGTCCTTTGTCTTCCAAGTCTTTCTTTTGTTGGCATTGGTTTTGTCTTCCACAAATATAATGGTACTGTTGACATAATCAAGTACATTGAGATCTATTAGGATGTCAATCATCTTGATTTTCCATACCATGTAGTTTTCCATACCTTTGAACACATCAATACAATGGAGTGAAAGTATCAAGGTTTTAGATGATATGGGAATCTAAAGCAGAAGAGGGCAAGTGGCATAAGTTGAGTATAAATATATGCAAGTCAGGAATTGAGTTGCAGCCAAGGCCCATGAATAGTTGAAATATCAAGAAATATATTTGAGTATTTTTATGTGGCTACAGAACAATATATATATACTAGTACTAAGTTATACTTGAATGTTTCCTAAGAAAGTAGAAATGAGGGCTTGATAAGTAATGTTTGTTGGCTTGTGAGACATATCTTGACTTTCTACTATATACTACCCTATCTAGTTGTTGTGTTTAATTTCCTGCATAATAGCTAGGCAGTATAGAAACACATTAACACCTTCTTGGAAAGAGTGTAGTGCTTGTATGGCACCTTAAAAAAGGTTGTCTTGAACAAAGGTCCACAACCCATTGCATAGTATATGAAACAAATATGGGGATAGCTTGGGATCAAGTAGGCATTGTCCATGGCATATTACCTCCAAACCAATGGTTAGATAGAGTGTGCAAATCAGGAACTGGAGATGTACTTATAGGCATTTTTACATAACAACCAAGATAACTAGGTAAAGTGGCTATCTTTTGCTAAGTTTGCTGATGTGCTCCTATACTGCCTAGCTACTATGCAGGAAACCAACAGAAGACCTAGAATGCACTGGCAACAACATAGGGTAACTGGTAGTAGAAATAGTGTGTGAGGGCAAGTCAGTAAATGTCCCAGAGAATGAGAGCTGGAAATACAAACAAATGGTTATTAAATAGCTAAGAAGAAAGAAGGGAAAAAGGGATAGAGACAAAGTAATCACTAAGGGAGTGGAGGAAAAGAGTTGTTAAAAGTGGATGAGGACTAAGCAATAGAAAGTGGGACTATTAGTAAAGTAAGCAAAAGTTACTATGATAAAAAGAGGAGTGAAAGGGAGGTAAGAGGGAGACAAGTTGCTAAGAATAAGTTGCTAAGGTCTGTGAAGGCCTAGCAATAAGGAGGTAATGGGGCAAGAATATAAGTCAAATATAAATGAACTGGGGAACAGACACAAAGACTAGTCACTAGTCATAGTCACTAGTGTTGCTAAGACACTATAACACTAGAAGGCACCTATACTTGGTGCCTTACCAAATCAAGAATGAGGTTGCTAGGACTTGTTACTAAGCCATTAATGATAATGAGATGAACAAGAATGAGCTCTGAAGCTAAGGAAGATACTGAGGGCAAAGTACTTGGGAGTTTCTCTATTGTTTTTACTAGGTATGTACAAGGGGTATTTATACTATTTCTAAGTAATGTAGTCAAAAAGGGAAGATGGTTGCTGCAGGTAACAGCATCTGCCAAAATGCATACTAGATGTCAAGATAGTAACCAAATGTAAGTATGCAATGTCAAAAGTGCATAATATGTGTCAGAATGAAAATAAAGAGCATGCCAAATGTCAGTATCTGAAGTGTAGATGCCATTCAGGTATGTTAGTAATTGAGATAAGAAAAATGAAGGATCCAAGAGGTCATATGTCTATGTAATATGTCCATTTTGAAAGAGAAGTGCTTATGTTGCTAGTAAATGTTACTAAGGGGTTCTTGGCCAGGTTATTCTAGATCCACAGTCTAGGTTCCACATGATGAGTGCTTGTGATCCAAAAATCTTGTAGTTACTAAGGTCTCATGCAAAGTCTTGTGCTGTGTATCCCAGATCATGTACTGTCCAGATAAGATAGTCAGAGATGTTGGTAACTGTACCTAGCAACAGATGGGTCTTATCATCCTCTCCTATGCTAAAATCTTGACTGTCCTCAGTCAGCCAAGTTCCATGATCACTTGCATGGTCTGCATGTAGAAAAGGGTAAGTGCATAAAAGACTGGTGCCTAGCTAGACTTCAACCCAGTTCCCCCACCTCTCTTCTTCCTTCATCCTCACCATCTAATCTTTAACCAATGGCTATGGCTTCTCTCATTGACAATCAGATGGATAAGCAGACTATGGCCAAGGTCTTCCTCCAGAAGGCCAAATGCATTTTGGATGCTGCTCATGGCCAGTTAGTGATAAAACCTCAGGCAGTAGTTGTTGCTATCTTCAAAACCTGGCTGTACTGGTTTGAGATAGCAGGAAGTGGAGTGGAGTGGCCTGAGCTGGCCAAGGTGGACAGGGAGTGTTGCACCTTGTATGAGAGGTACAAGGAGGAGGAGTGGGTATGGGAGTTTGATAAGCACTTTATAAGTTTACTCATTTTTCATCCTTACCAACTTTGCTAACTTTTTGTCACTAGGCTTCCCTTCCCAACTCTCTCAAATACTTGCTGGAAGATCTTAAGACTGAAATGATGGTAAGTAGTAGCAGTGTTGCCTGAACTAGTGGCATCACTAAGGTAACCTTAGCTTTTCAAGGACTTGTCTTCTAACAACTAGTTTTTCTTTCAGCACCCACCACACAAGCTGGCAATAACAATGGGGGTAAGCCATAGTGAGGGTTATGGGGATGCTAGGGAGGCTGACCCCTCCACCCCCAAACATACTCCTGGCAGCAACACTAAAAAGTCAGCAATGTTTTCAAAAGTAGCAATGACTCCCAAGGTCAAGGTCAAGGGAAAGGGGAAGGTAAGGGAGGAAGATGAGGACTTTGAGGTAAGTTGCTGATTAGTTACTAGCATTTAGTGACAGTTACTAATTCATTGACAAGAACCCATCCAAGACTCCTTTACTGATAAGGAGCTTGTGGGGCTTCTTTGCTGGTGGAAAGTCTCAACTGTGGTGAATAGCAGTATGGATGCTAGTGTAGTGTTGATGAAGGTGAAGGGGAAGACTACAGTGTTGCTGGTGGAGCATGAGGAATTCAAGACTGAGCAGGGAGTAGTATACTATTGCTTGGATATCACCAGGCCTTTGCTGACTCTTTTTAGTGCAATTGCTGCTGGTCCAAGAATGATTCTGAAGGTTTCTGGTACCCTACTAGCACCCAGCCCTACTATCACTGCAATAGCTCAAAAAAGGGCTGTTCCTACCATGGTCAATTGTCAAGGAGCCAAGGAGGTTGTTTTGCTGCTATAATAGCAACAAGAGCTGCCCTGGTACAACAGGCTAGGGACTTTGTGAGAAGGCAGAGAGAGCTGGTAGCTATAGGACAACCTATCCAGATCAAGCATTTGAGCTTGAATCTGCTAATAGAACAGGATGGAACAATGGTTATAGGGCAGGTGGTTGC
This sequence comes from Termitomyces sp. DKA19, assembly GCA_018851325.1. NCBI lineage: Eukaryota > Fungi > Basidiomycota > Agaricomycetes > Agaricales > Lyophyllaceae > Termitomyces > Termitomyces sp. DKA19. The sequence continues at coordinate 3,502 of JABCKS010025784.1, read as the reverse complement.
TAGGGGCAAGTGACCTCAGCAGAGTCAGGGGATTGTCAAGAGTGAGGTAAGCAAGGGCAATAGTAACAATGAACCCTTGGCCAAGTGACAACAAACCACTGCTAGCAATGAGGAGCTGGAGTTGGAGGAGGATGTCAAGATGCAGCTAGTGACACCAGTAGCAAGAGTGGAAGTGGTGACAAAGGAGGTAGCTGGGGACAATTCCAAGATGGTGGTAGCTAAGATGGTAGAGGCAACACCACCAGTGACAACTGTAGCAGGAGAGACTAGCTTGGTGGCAGGGGAGCAAGAAATGGTTGAGGGCAGAGCAACTGCTGAAGAGGAGGCAGTGCTGGAGGAAGACAATGAAGAGGAATGGAGTGGTGTCAAGGTGACAGAGGAGCAGTAGACAAAGGAGAGGATGGGGAGGAAGAGGATGAAGTAGTGGTAGCACTGGTGTTGGTGAGTCTCAAGTTCCTTCTGACACTATCCAGTTTGCTAATGGTGGTGTTGCCAGTCACTTTGTACTTCTCCCCTACTGAGGAAAGTTGGTGATAACAATCTGGGATGGCTAGGTGAAGACCTGGCCCTACTGGAGCCATTAATGCCAGCTTCTTTGCTATGGGAGTATAAGGAGAGGGTGGCCAGGCTTGAGCAACATTTCTGGCAGTTGTTGGACAATGCTAGGGTAGCACTACTAGAGGTGTGAACCTGCTACTCCATTGCTGAGTGGTTGCTGGCAACACTGGAAGGATATTGGCAGGACTGCCAGGCTTTCTTGGCCTAGCAGGAGACCAATGAGATCATCAAGGAAGGGGTAGAAGAGATAGGTGATATACTAAGTGACAATGCTGACCTTGACTCCTAGCAATTGCCACCCCCAGCTGTAAAACATTTAATCTTCCTTGTTGTAGTATTTGCAGACTAGTACCCTTAAGGGGCTTTATATCTTCTTGTATCATAGCATAGACTGGCCTCCTTAAGGGGCTTTGGAAAATATAATATAATATACTAGAGTCAGGAGGGAATTAAGGAACAAAGAATATAAGAAACAAAAGATAAGTAGAATTGTATGGAGTCTAGGGTCAAGGAGAAAAGACAAAATAATTGCTACACACTAGCAATTGTTACTTGGCACTAGCAACAAAAGGAGAAATGCTCAGTAGATCATCATAGCATGAAAACCCCAAAGGCATGCCAGTCACTAGCAGAAAGTCACTAAGCACAGCATCCTAGTGAAAAATATCAAGATGTAAAAGTCTGTGAAGTATTTAAACAAGCAAGGTGATATAAAATAGATAAGATAAAGGACTTGATGTTTTTTGTATTGTATATGATGGTTTTTCTGACTGTATAGTAGATGTATAAGTGAAGTAAAAGGTGAAAAGAAAATTGTTAAGGCTTAGTGAAAAGTTTTTAATTGTTGCTTTTGTTAGTGACATTGTTAGCATCATCCACAAGATTGGTTTGTTCAAGTTCATGTAGGTGGAAAGTGTCAATGTCAAAAGCATTACTAGGCACAGATATATATTCTCTAGTGAAATAGGGGACCAAGCAAAAGGTAGCTACCAAGCAATACAAAACTGAACCATCTAGTTTACAAAGAATGTAAGTGCCTCCATGATTATAAGATATCACCACTAAGGGGCCTAGGTAATAAGGCCTCATCTTTTTGTTATAGGTGACCTCAATCTTAGAGTTCCTTATCAATACAAGGTCACCAGTCTGGAAGTTGTAGTCACAAATCATAGTGGCTAAACAGCAAGTGGTAAAGACAGTTTTGTGGAGTTGCTTGTAGTCTTCTTGGTAACATTGTAGATTGATCACTCAACAGGCTATGAGGTTGGTAGAGGACATAAGGGAGTTTGGCAGTAGTTGCAAGTATGTCACTTCAACTATGTCTGCTGGAAGAAGAGAATAGGTACCTGTAACAGTGTAGTAGGGGGAACAACCTATTTGCTTGTGAACTGTAACATGTTCTGACTAAAAAGACTGAATAATAGGCAGTACTCTACCTAGATTGATCACTGTCAACAGCCTTGAAGAGAGCTTGGCAAATATCAAAGTGAGGTTGCTCAACTATACTGTTAGTGTGCTTGTTGTAACCAGAGACCCAGATGTGGTGTAAATTGTACTTCTTTGCTAAGTAGATGACAGCCTTCAGAATGGGGATGCCATTGTTGTTAATGATTTTGCTAAGAGCTCCCCAGTGACAAATGGTATCTTCATAAAGCCACTTAGCAATGGCAATGCTATTCTTCCTAGCAAGCATACAGAACTTAGGGCAATGTGTTAGTGAATAACATCCTTAGATGATATACTTAAACCTATTAGAGGGTGGTATGAACATAGTGTTGATATATATCTTGCTGAACAAGAGTACTGGTGTAGCAACAATTAGTGGGATAAGTACTTTAGTTGTTGATAAGACCCATCTGTTGCTGAGTACAGTTGCCAACATATCCAACTATCTTATTGAGACAGCACGAGACCTGGAGATTAGCACAAGATTTGCACAAGACCTTAGCAGCCATGGAAATCTTGGGATCACAAGCAACCATCATGTGGAGCCTAGACCACATATCTAGAACCACCTCACCAGAAGCCCCCTTAGCGACACTTGTTAGCAATAATCCCTAGCAACATAGGCAGTTTGCTTCCAAAAGAAACATATCAGCATGTGACTTCTTGGACCCTTCATTTTATTGATTACTAACATACTTGAATAGTGTCTACACTTCAGATACTGACATTTGGTATGCTCTTTATTTTTCATTCTGACATGTAGTATGCATCTTTGTGACATTGGATACTTATGTTTGGTTACCATCTTGACACCCAGCATGCATTTTGGCAGACACCATTACCTGTGGTAACCATCTTTCTTTTTGGGTTACATTACTTACAAACAGTATAAATACCCCCTGTACATACCTAGAAAAATAACAAAGAACCAGCCAGAGCAACCCCAAGTACTTGCCCCTCAGTATCTCAGAACTCCCTCTTGTTCATCCTTACTCTTGTTAATGGCTTAATAACAAGCCTTAGCAAACTTGTCATCAATTCAGCATGGTACCAAGTACAGGTGCCCTTTGTGTGTTTTGTGCCTTAGTGACATTAGTGACTTACAGCTAGCAACAAGTCTTGTGTGTCCCCAGTTTATTTTCCATTTGATTTGCACTCTTGTCCCCTGTGTCCTTCTTATTGCTAGGTTTTACCTTAGCAACACCTTTTTAGCGGTTGCTTGCCTAGCAACATATTCTTAATTCCTTTCTCACTTAGCAACTACCGTTTACCTTACTGACATCGCCATCACCTACCACTTTACCTTCCATCCTGATTCCCTTGTTGTGCTTAGTGACTTTTGCTAACATTAGCAATTCTTTTTACTTGCACCCCCTTTCACCCCACCTCTTATAGCTCTTGTTTTCTGGGACAATTACTGACTTGCCCCACTATTTCCTATTGCCAGCTACCCTATCTGGTTGCCAGTGCATTCTAGGTACTTCCTTCTGGTTTTCTG
>JABCKS010025783.1:0-10328 GCA_018851325.1 Termitomyces sp. DKA19 | reverse complement strand
ACTATCTACAGATCAAGTATTTATATACTAAGATAATCAAATTTAAATCTAAAGGAATAAGCAAATAGCTAGAGTAATTAGTAGTGAGTAATAAAGCATGCTCACATTGGATTGACATGAGCACCAAAATTTGCACTACACAGCACTACAACATATGTATACATCTGTTTCAGTGCTTGGCATTAGCTCAGCCCTGGCTAATAGTAGCACTTGTGGCACATCTTCTGTATTGAGTACTCATAGCACTCCTCCTCTTCATCCACCTCTATCTTTGAATGGAGGGGTGCTCATAGGGCAGTGGCTGCTTGTAGCCTGAATAGGCTATAGCTGTATATCTCTGACTTTCTTGTTGCTGTGCAGTTATCACTGCATGACCTTGGACAGGTCACCTCCCCCTTCCAGCAAAGCTCTGCAAGCTTTTCCCAAGCTTAGTAGGGCCTCTAGAGGCCATCTTCTTACTTTTCAGGGCACATGCCAGTTATATGTCAAACTAGAAAAACAGAGAAAGAAAAATCTCTAAAGTCTGCCAGTCAGACAAACACATACAAATTTCCAGCCATACAGGATATGGCATTGGAACCTACTGTAGTCAATACAAACACATTGACCAGCTATCAATTGGTCTCAGCCCAAATTATTTGGTATATATGCACCTTATATACATTGTGTGAAGTAATGAGAGTGTTTAATACCCTGCAATTCCAAATACTGGTCCATTGCTGCAAGCAATTTGCAGTTAGCAAGTAGTTCCCATGTGGTATCTCCCAAGCTCCAGCACACCCTGAATTCAAGGTCTCCTGACTCAGTCCACCAATGATCTATGAGGTCATCTACAAACCATTCTTAGTCATCAGCAGTGCCAAAATTATATGGCTTCAGCATTGTGTAGTTTGGAAACAGCACATTATTATTAGCTATATAAGGTTACAATAGTGACACATGAAACTTCAGCATGATATATCATGCCTGCAATACAGATGGCAGCTCAAGCATACAATTTAATATGCTTAGCTCTGCTTCTAGGACCTTGTATAGTTCCACCCACTTCAAGTATAACTTGCTCACCTGACCTTTGGGCAGATTCAAGTTTTTGGTGGCCAAGTACACCAAGCTACCCTTGTTGATTACTGATTCCTCACTCTAGTGGTTATTTGTGTGGCATGTCTGAAAGACATGCACCTTGATAACTACATCATGTGCAGATGCTAAGTTCATCAATGTATTCTATGTGAAGTCCTTGATCCTCCAATGGATCACTTTATCAGTACAAACTTCCTTGATCATTGATGGCATATAGCCATTGTTGAGCTCAAAGGGGACATATCCCATGGTTTCAGATACACTTGCATTGATTGCAAATTCTACCAACAGAATGCAATCTACCCAGTCCTTCTGATCAGGACAAATGAATGCTTTGAATATTTGTGTGACATTGCAATTTGCATGCTTTGTCTGGCCATCTGACTTGTGGATGAAATTAAGTTGACATAAGCAACTTTGTGCTGAGCAGCTTGTGCACTCCTTCCACCATTTGGAAGTAAATTTAGAATCTTGATCACTTACAATCAAACTAGGTAGCCCATGTAGTTGTACTATCTCCTTGAGATAAATCTATGACAGTTCCAATGCTTTTGTTGTTGTATTCACTGGTATAAAGATGGACTATACTGGTCATGCAGCATATTACTACCCATAGATAGTTGAAACTATGTGATTCAGGAAACAGACCAACAAAGTCCATACCAATAGAGTCTCAGGGCTTTATGGAGACATAAAGCAAATATAGCTTCCCAGCTGGCTTCTGGTTTAAAGTCTTTGACTAATGACATGTTTCACATGTTGAGCAGAACTACTTTATTTCCTTGGCCATCTGTGGCCCCCAATATAATAAATGCACATATTCAAGTGGCTTTTAGTATCCAAAGTGCTCAACAATGTTATAGGCCTGTTCTAGTATTGTCATGATTAACAGTCTTTCCCATAGTACACACAGCACCTTTGCCCCTGCAGGGCTCATCATATAGATGAGCTGGTGCTCAATGACAAAACATAGATGCTTCTTGGGTTTGTCAAGTATTTCAACAAAGAAAGTGTCTTTAAAGTACCCTCACCAGATACATGTGTGCATTTGCATGTCCCTTGGATCCACTGCTTCATTGTAAAAGCAGACACCTCTAGGGCCTGTCCCACTGTCAAGTCATCCTCACTGGATGACAATTCCATCCCTAACTATACAGCTGCCAGTTATGCCTCTGTAAGACTCTGAGCTTCAAGGTCCCATGCCTCTACTTATTCTCTAAGCTGGTTACTCTGGCACAATTCTTGCACCTGCATAGCTCAAATCTCAATATAATGTTCCACTATTTTGTAGAACCAATGTAAGGGCAAGTCTTCACTGTCTGGATTGATTTGTTTATCTGCTTGGACAAAGTCATGGATGTCATAAACATCCTTGCAAGTATCACTCTTAAAATATTGTGACAAATAGTCCACAACCTTATTCAACTCTTCTTTGACATATATTATATCAAACTGGTACCATAACATATAGTCAATCCATCAATGCTGTCTAGGCAACAAATGTACCTGAGTTTTGAAAAACTCAAGCACTTTGTGATCTATAATTATATGGATCTTATGACCCATCAGTTTATTCTCCCATTTGAGGAGGGCTTCTAGAATGGCAAGTGTCTCTAACTTATATACTACATAATTCTGTTGCACTGTTGTAAATTTACATAACATGAACCCTGCTGGTCAGCATGTCTGCTATGTCTTTCCTTGGCCAAACATAGCCCCAACCCCAGTCTTTGAGATGTTACAGATGAGCTATATAGGCTTGTCAAGCCTAAGGTCAATTGGTCAGATAATTGGTATCTTAGCACAGATCTGTTTGACCATTTTGAAACACTGCTGATATAGTGGTCACCAGTGAAATAGGAACCTGTTCTGGGTCATGGCCATGAGAGGTTCAGTGTATGCTGTTACATCTGGTAAAAGGTTATTAATGTAGTTGACTAGTTCCACAAAGTGTTAAATATCATTGTAATTATATGCTGTTCACCACTTTCAAATTCTATTGAGTTTATCAGAATCAGGGTGTATACCCTGCACATCTATGACATGCCCTAAACAATTGATACTAGATGTATATAACTTGCACTTTTTCCACTTCAAGTATAAGCTTGCTCCTTGCAGTTGTTCAAATACAACATGTAAGTGCTGCTCATGCTCCTCTATAGAGTTTGAAAATATAAATATATTGTCCAGATAGATATGCATAAATTTTCCAATAACATCTTGGAATATTGAGGTCATTAACCTCTGAAACATTGCTGGTGTATTGTAGTCACCAATCTGCATAATATTACTAACAAACATCCCCATCAAGGATGCAAACACAGTTTTTGAAATGTCTTGGATGCATATACATTGTTGTTGCACTGTTGCACATCCAAAGCAGTCTGCAGTGTCCCATCTTTCTTAGGAATACAAAGCAGGAGTGCTGCTTACACTGCCAGCTGTGGCTCCCACCACTTGGCATTGATATATCAATTTGTTTTGTCACAAAGCTGCTCCTTTAGTGCTTCTGGACAGTGAGGCAAGTGGTACTTGTACTGCTTGGTCTCATCTATGAGATTAATCTCATGGTTCACTTCCCTCCATAGGGGAAGCTCCTCCTTCATTCCATTGACAATATCTATGAATTCCTACTGCCATTGCTGGTGCAATCATAGAATATCATTGTCTGACAGACCATGAGCCTTCACCTTCTCTTTGTCCATGTGCTTCTGGTGCAGTTGACTTAGCAGTTTGAACTGTTCTCAAAGTGCACACAAATGTGCTTCTCCAGTATCTTCCATTTTCAGCCTCACACAAGGCTTTGACACTGTTGAGCTCTTCAACCACTGTACACTCTTTGCTTTTCACAACTTACTATTGAGCATTACTTCCAAGGGCTCAGCACAACTCTGGACTGGCCCATAGGGTCTCTCATTTGGCTTGACTGGAAGAACATCAAAACCCAACAACTTTTCCTTAAACTCAACCATAAGTGCTTCAGATCCTTCAAGATACTTTGAAAAATGTTCTCCCATACATACTGACTTGACCTTCCCATCAGAATGAAGGGGATTCACCCCATCTTCCACATCCAACTCTTGGAGCAACACAACCTGAAACCTTTCCCCAGCCAACAGAGTGACCCCTCTTCCACCATTAAAGTCAACAGAGAAACCCAGCACAAGGTCAACAACATCCTTGACTCTTGATGCTACCACAGCTAAATCAAATACCTTGTCTGGTGGACTGGGTATAGACCTAAGGAAGATATTTGTGAACCATTGAAACACCTCCAAAATGCCCCCAAAGCCCTTTAGAACTTCCACCAGGGTCACCTCCAAAAGCTCTGAGACCTACAACTTAGGCTATGACCTTGGTGCCACTCAGAGTATAACTTCATCCCAAGCTCAAAGGAGATTCAACTCCCCCCTGCATGTTTCTGTTACCTTGCCTTACCTCATCTTATCTCCTTCACCTCTTCTTCTATTTATCTTATTCCCCATCTTATCTCACTATCTTATCCCTACCTGATCCTCATAATTTCATCTCATTGCCTTATCTTATCTCATTTGATCTCTCCACCTTATCCAGGCTGGAACCAGGAAAGACAATAAACATTACTAAAAAGCCCAAGAAAATGCAAGGAAAACAAAAGAAGAGCTATGACTATATATAAAGAAACTCCACCAGATAGGAGCCACACCTCTCTCTTCTCACCTGACTGCCCTCCCCTTGCCCTTTGCCCTTCTCCAGGCCTCCTTCTCTGCCTCCCAGAGATTCACCATCTCCACCCTATTCCCTCTCTCTGTAGTTATGTCCATCTCTTTTAGGGAAGAGACCTGATAGCCCTTGCTCCCCTTGGAGCTCTGCCAACAACATATTTCAGGTCTCCTTGTAAACATCATCTAGGGTGGATGGAGGGTCCACCAGACTCTATACCTCCTACTCTAGGGGCCCCTATGTAAACCTAAAGATCTGGGCAACAAGAGGGATAAGGGGACCATGGAACCTAATAAGTGCATTATGGATGGCCCCACAACCCTGCCCAGACCACTCCACTTCCCTGCCTATGCCACACCTGCATCCTCTGCCTCTGCAGCCACTGGACCCAACCTTATTGATGCTGCTACACCTGAACACACTCATGGGGGTTGACCCTCTATCACCATCTCAACTTAGGGGCATAATGGCCTCTATGGCCTCCTGATTGGCACTGCTTCCTTCTTCTGCCACTCTGCCTGCTACTAGGCCTGGAATGAGCAACAAATGTGCTGGTCCTAGCACCCCTTACATATATCTTGGGCATAACAAGATTGACCTAGAGGCAAAAGGGCATAAAGCTCACCATACATATGGCAGGAGTCACACCAGGAAGGTCAGTACTAGGAATACCAACCAGAGCCATAAGTCACTCACCAGGTGATTGGCAATGCACCACTTATAGGAAGGCTACTCAACCCTCTTGGTGGGTCTCCATACAGATACCCCTGCCCCAACTCTTTCAGCCCCAACCACCCCTGCCTCTTCAGCCCCTGTACCAGCCCCCCCTACCTAGGAGAGCCTTGCCTTGGACTCCGATGCCTCCATCCTTTGTTGCTGCTGTTCTACTCAGAGGGGTCAACTATATGTCTCCAGACAGAAAAGGACACTTACACTGGAATAATTAATCCACTGCCTCCTAATCTCACTGTCAATCCTGCTCCAGGTGCTACACTTTGTAAGCTAGTCAGACTTTTATATTGCTTGAGTCTGGGGAGGTTGGAGAACCAAGCTGATAGTGGGAAGATATGTCACTACCTTGCAAAAAATTGGATAGCAAGCTATTGAAGAACCTTTCCAGAGAATTACTAGACCTCCACAGACACTTCAGGGACCAATGATACTAACTGTGCCTTGAGGGTCTCGATGCTTAGAGGGGAGGTAGTGTCAAAACCCCACTAATTTACTCTGCCATCCTCCAATAACTCCACCATCTCTAACAACCATTCAAACTGCCTTGCCCAACCCTCAGATATCCCCACCCTCTACCCAGACCCCACCTGCAACCTGCATATCACCAGATCACTAGCCCATATATTCCCAAGCTCCAATCCTGACAACTTCCTTGGAACATGCCTTATATATCACCAGATCACTAGCAAGACAGCTTTCTGAGTCTCAACATACCTTTGGGGCCCACCCCAGCCTTTTGAGATGCTCCTATCCCATGGATCCACTCTTGGGGCCCACTTTAGACCATACCTAGGCCCTGCTATAATAGAAGCTAAGTCCTAGGTGGGTGCTGCCCATCTGGGAGCCCCCTACTATCCACAACTCTCCCCAGAGGCCTCAAGTATATAGCCCCAAAACCTTGTAGTCAGTTGGTAATCTTGATATTGCCTACTTTCATCTACTTCTCATTTCTCTACTCTCTCTGTCTCTATTCCTACTCAATCTATTCTCTTTCTCCTCTCTCTCATAACTTTTCAGTGTAGTTGTCTCAGTCTGCAGAACATTCCTATAGACTTCAACCACCTCTGCTCTCTTCACATCAGCTTCAGGACATTGCTTAGTGCCCAGATCAGGCTCAGAACACTTGTATGTTTCCTTTTCAGTCATTCACTAACCAACTAGCAGGTTCTCACTCTTGGAGGTGAGCTCCCAGGTTCTCTGGACCTGACACAGCTTAATGTTGCTATGTTGCAGGGTCTAGATGATACAAAGGTGATAACAAGGAAGTGTAAGCTAGCACAAGTGGTGGTGAGGATGTTAAGGTCTGACCATGCAGCATTAGAACTACTAGTAACCTTATGTATATAGAGGGTTGACAGAGGGCAGATAGTGGATATACAGGCCATGGTTGATTTGGGCACAAGTTGCTGTTTTGTTAATCAGTGCTGTGTGAATAAGTAACAACTGCCTACTATTCCAAAGAAATATCTGATGCATTTGTGTACAATTAACAATTTGGAAGTTAAGTCAGGTTTATCTATACATAAGGTGTACCTATGCATAGTGATAGGGATGTATAAGACAGTGGTGTTTGATATAGTGGACATTAGCAATGACAAATGCCATATTGAGTATTAACTGGCTACACTGTCACAGCCTGTTGATCAACTGGGGCCAGTCCACAATCAACTTTACATTGGCATACTATAATATATCCTGTTTGTAGGGTGATATGCAGGTGGTGGTGGGGTTTTAGCCCTTGGTGTACTTGCAGCCACTAGTGGTGTTGTTGGTGCAGGCTGTTCCTTTACAAGTGCTAGTTCAATAGCTAAAGGTCAGGGTATTTGCATAGAAGGCAATGTGTTCAATGCCAGTATATGCACAGTGCTGTTAACAGCTGCTGATGGAGAAGTTCCATAAGCTGAAGTGGGCATGAACCAGGGTTATATGTTATTGGTGAGGGTAGTATAAACAGGTGGTATAGATAGCAAAGGCATATATCAGTAGGGTAGTGAAGTATGCAGAGGCACAAGTGCAGGAGAGTGGTGTGGAGCAGGTGTTTTTGGATTAGTAGTGAGACATAGAATCCAGAAGAGGGTGTATAGGACCATATTTGGAGATAGAATAGAGGGCAGTGAGGTATAGCTTTTCATAAGAGCTGGTAGATAAGGAGACATAGAAGTAGGGTTGTGGAAAGAAGATGGTGGAGGAGTAAGTATTAAAGGATCTCCATGACTTTCTAGATGTGTTTGACAAGAGGTCTTTAAAATATTTGCTAGAGTATACTAAGTATAATGTGGGGATTGATTCACTAGATAATGTGGATGTGCCTTCACCTAGTGAGCTCTATCAGTTGGCTCCTGTGGAACTGAAGGCATTGTAGGAGCTAATTAATGAGAATTTAGTAAAGAGTTATATTCAACAGTCTAGCATACTATGTAGGGCTTCAGTTTTGTTTGTTTTGTAAAGAAGAAGGATGGAGGTCTCTGCCTAGTAGTTGATTTCTGACCCATAAATGCTGTCATAAAGCTAGACATATATCCAATTCCTCTAACAAATGAATTGTTAGACTGTTTGAAGGCAGCAAAGGTCTTCACAATGCTAGATATGCACTGGAGTTATTATAATGTACAGATCTGTGATGGTGATAAGTGGAAAACCTCCTTTTGGATGCAATATGGCCAGTTTGAACTCTTGGTCATACAAGTTGGACTTTGCAATGTGCAAGCAGCATTCCAGCACATGGTCAATGATTTAGTCCATGACTTAGTAGACATATATGTGGTTCTGTATTAGAATGACATCATTATCTTTTTAGAGGACTCTACATAACATGATGTATACATTTGAGAGGTCCTACATTGTCTGTGGAAGGCAGACTTATTCTTGAAACTCAAAAAGTGCAGGTTCTGAACAACAGGGATGAACTACCTTGGATTGAAGATCTCACCAGTCTGTGTTAGTATGGACTCCATCAAGGTTAGTGGAATTATGTATTGGCCAGCACTACAGAATTTGCACCAGATGAACTAGTTTCTGTGATTCTATAATTTTTTTTGATGGTTTGTAGAGGACTATGTTGTAATTTCAAAACTGCTGGAGAATCTGAAGAGGAAGAATTGTGAATGGAAGTGGGAAGTAGCAGATTAAGGAGTGTTTGAGGAGTTGAAGGCAATGTTTGCATATATGCTGGTGCTAATAATGCCAGATACAGATGTGCAGTTTTGAGTGGAGACTAACACATCTGATTTTATATTCAGTGTAGTGCTTTCATAGAAGATGCAGGATGGGGAGTGGCAGTCAGTGGCATTTTTCTCCAAGTCTATGCAGCTGGCAGAGTGTGATTATAATATATATAATAAGGAGCTGTTATCTATAGTGTAGGCATTTGAGGTGTAGTGACTATATTTGGAGAATAGCCTCTGCACAGTGAAGGTGTTCTCAGATTATTGGAATCTTGAGTATTTCATAATGGCATATGACCTGACTTGATGGCAGGCAAGGTGAAGTCTATTTCTCAATTGTTTTAACTTTATAAGACAGTATAGGCTAAGTTGACTTGGTATAGGCCCAGATAGTCTTTCTTGATAGCCAGATCACAAGCCACTACAGGGCTTGTAGGATAACATAGCAATGACAGTGTTACCAGAGGATAGAGTGGTGAAGTATGGTATATTGGTGGGGTTGAGGAGCTGTGGGTAGTCAGCAGTGGTGGAGAGGGTGGCAGCAGTGCAAGCAATCATGGCAGACAGTAACATTTTATGCAAGATCAAGGATGCAATGCCAAGGGACTCAAAGTTAGCACTAATTGTAATGCTGTTACTGAGCCTAAGTCAGAACCTATCTATTGATTCTGACTATGGTTGTGCAAAAAAGACTACTTGAGGTTACATAAGTAACCTCACAACTTATATACAAATTACATAATGAATAATTAGTAATAATTGTATAATATTAATAATTGTATATTAAGTGTTGTAACATGCATGATCTGTTACATATCCCCCTCATGAGACCATTATAGGTTTCATTAAATGATTAATTAATGAAGATTAAATGAGACCATAGTGAGTCTCATAAATAAGTAAAATAATACAAAGAATATAGGGCAGGAGATAGTGTCCTGCCCATTTTGCCAGCTTTTTCTTTAGCAGCTAAGGTGTTCCAATAGCAACTTAAAGAAAGTTGCTAGTAGGGACTCCACAATAGTGCAACTTGAAAGAACCTATGAAGGTCCCTTCCTGCCCATCCAGGAATACTGTAGAGGCCCTATTATGTAGCCTCTGTGTTTATTAGTTCCTGTGCAGCTTCTTCTACAGCTGTTACTTCATCCCACCTCATAGCTTCAGTGTTGACCAAAGCAATGGACTGCAAGGCAACAGTATGATCTGTCACCTTGGCTGGGCACTCAGAGACTGCAGCATTGGCTGCAGTTTTGCTAGGCCTCATCTCCAGAAGTGGGTCTGAAGTGGCGATGGTATTTTCAACACTGTCAGCTATGTCAGTAGTGATGGGGGCATGGAATTTGTCCCCATCTGCACAGTACCAGAGTCTGGTACAGGAGTAGGGGAGGAGGCTTCAGCTTTAGCCTCCTTAGGTGGATCTGGTTGCATAAGGGACTTGTTAGGTCCCTCTAATAGAATCGTAGTCATCATCACAGATAATGGTGCCAGAAGGATGTGGACAGCCACCACTGGGCAATTAGCTAGGTATCTGAACCTGGCATCTTCACCATACCAAAGCCACTCTTGATCTAAAAGTGGCTGGAGGTCCTTGGCCTCCAAAAGTTGAATGAGAATGCAACAGCATTCTCAATCATCAGGGGTGGGCTCATA
>JABCKS010025781.1:0-10357 GCA_018851325.1 Termitomyces sp. DKA19 | reverse complement strand
ATGTGATGAAGTGAAGAAGAATCTGGCTAGCAAGTATGAACTATTGGCATTGTGTCATTGGTTCAAAGGTAAATTTGACAAGCATGCTGTAGCACAAGGATTGAAGACTATTCTAAGTGAGTTTGAAATAATAGTTTTGATCACAAACCATTGCCATTATATTTCTACCACTAACTAGAATTTTACTTCAATTATCCTGACTCAATACTTGGAACACTTCAGCCATCACTGACTTTTGAAGGTACTCACATTCCTTTTGTGGACTTTATTGTAACACCACTCCTGCCCTGTGGTCCTGTGATCCTCAAGTTTGCAAATACACAGGGAATGAAAATTTTGGTAATGCATCTGATGATTAACAAAGGCCATCCATACCTTTGTCCATTTTTCAGTTGTCTACTCTCAGAAAAGCTTCTTGTTCTGGATCCACAGGCTTATATATAAGTCATCCAAGTTCTGAAATCAATACAAACCATCTCACAGATCATGTTATACAATAGAAACACCCTGAAACCTGATTACTATTGGGATCAAGGTGCCAAGGCAATCAAAAAAATAATGCAAGAACATCATAGAGTCTGTGGAGACAATTGGGTATACAACCAACTTGCATTATGCAATATCACAATAGATCCATCATCTCTAACAACTCACTCAGTAGTACACAACATTCATGGCACCTTGGAACAAGTTGAACAATCCTCTCATGAAAACACAGCCCACTTCAACTGCTGAATGGATGTGAGCTCTATTCTGAATGATGCAGTAGCACAAAAGATGTTCACAAGTTTGAATGACTAGTAGAATCCACTATACACTCATTACTTATAGCCTAGTTATATACAAACACAGATATTATACTTGCTTTTACAAATATATTATTTAATACCAAAAATTATTGCTCTATTATGACCTAGTGACTACTAATAAGGACTTTATCAGCCTGTTGCTACAGGCCTTGACAGCTACTCGATAACAACCAGTTCTGACCCTGTGAGGCAACTATAACTGTTAAAAGTATGCCATTTGTGGAGTACAATACTATTAGGAGGAGGACAATCACAAAGAACCTGTCAGAAAGCTTTTGCCAATGCTAGCCATAGAACAAGGGACAGGAGATAGGACCTACTCCTACTGAAGTGTCCCCTTGGTCCTCATGGGTTTAACACTATTGACTAACTTTTCACATTTTGGGTTAATAGTGATACTCATAAAATGAATGAACCTAAGACATATGAGCTCAGATGTAAAGCCAAGTAGCACAACTATGTGAGGAGCTGATGATGCACACAAATGGGTTTACTTCTGGTTCCTCTTCCTCTGGATTGCTACATTAGCTTTGAGAGACTCAGGTATATTTGAATGCTCCTAAAGGTTGTCATTCTTGCCTGGTGGATTGTGTAGACAAATCCTGGAACCAATATAGCTAATGCAAAGCAGTCAAGATCAGAAATCAAATTTTTCCAATATAGAGGATCAAAAGATATGTATATAACATGATAACTAAGAATATAGCCAAGGCATAGCTCAGTTTGAGAAAATCATCTTGTACACTATCACTAATCGCAGCCCCTACACCCAGACTTCCCATAAGAACTAATCTGTTAAGCCCACCAAAATATGCAGTGACACTCTGAGGGATTGGTGAGAAAATAAATGCCATGCCTGTGGAAGAATTGATCACCATACTTTACTGTCAAACTAACTCCTGAAAAGAAAGATGATCCAGGTACAAGCAGTAGTCAAAGGGAGGGACACCTTTTACAATATAGAGTATCAAGGAATTATAAACACAAACCAGACATGGACCAATAATTATAGATTAAAGGAGCTTCAGATTGTTAAAGAAAAATCAGTCAGTTTGGCTCATGCCCACATACAGGTTCAGAGACATACTTGCAGTGCATCAAGAGGACAGACAACAGTTAGTATGGTTGCAACTACACTGAAAGAGAGGGGGGACATAAGTTGCAGATAATACAGCACACTAAGAACAACTAAGTTGTTCAATGTGATAATAATGAGGTCTCCTTTGGCCCTTCCACAATACATTGCCAATTGACCTCCCCCATAGTCAAGAATTTACTCAGGGGTATAATTGTAATGAAAGTAGGATTGGCCTCCAGTTCCAGCCAGGATTTTGACTTTATGCATTCAACTCTTGCTACTGCTACCTGTCATATGTTTAATTCCTACCACTGCCACCTGTCATCTGGACTATTTTTAGTCCATTATCCACTAATACTCATGATGTTTTCCCCTTCCTTACTTAATTTCCAGTAAATATCATAGATACTTATTACATGTCTCAACAGTTACAGACTTTGATCATGATTAGCTGTACTTGTGTATATGTTAAACACATTGTGTATTATAAACATATTGGCTTGAAATAAGTTCTTTTCTTAATCTTGTGCTCAGAAACATGTTGAATACACATTGAACAGGCCTTGACAATGTCCTAAGGTAATCTTGTAACAGCCTGATGCTTTCTTCATGCTTATCTGCAGTTCTTGTACATGCAAGGTCAATAATTGTAAGCTTAGCTTAATGGGATGCTCTGACTCAAGCTCAATGGCATTTCATAAGGTGTTGCTCAAGTTTAATGGCATGTTTAATCTCTAATATTGCAGTTGCATTTAAATATCAGACTGCTGCACTGCCAGCATTCTCAACATTCTTGCTGACAACCCCTCTTTCATGGACTCCTAAGGTATACCAACAAATAATGACCCCTACTGGGATTAATCAGTACAAAGACTGTTGTCAGTGTCTCTTTATCATTTGATTCTACCTAATTTGATACCACTTTCCAATAGCCACATCTGATAATAAATATGTTAAGGCTATCATTAGGGAATATCATTGTCAAGGGGTCCAGAATTATACAATGGTTAGTAAACTACTGTTAAAAGAATATAACATAAAAATAAGGTTTATATAATTTTTGAATTCTTTGGACTCAATGACTAACTCTGAAGTTAATTAGTCAAACCACTGTTGCTTGGCACTACAAGCAATATAGTCTCCAAGGCAGTAGCACAACTACTCAGGTCTTATCTTTGACAGAAAAATGTCAAATAGTTTTTGATAAAATGGCTTTTGATCCTACAAGTTAAAGAGGCTCTAATTCAATCAGGAAGAGAATTCTGTTGACAACTGGTTTATCCCTCACTCAGTATGTCTCTGTATATTATCAATAGCTTATGCTTTTAATTCTATTTAAGGAATTTTGTCTGGTCAGAAATACACCTATAAGATCCTCAGAGCTTTGAAATTTGCCAGCCAGAATTTAAGAAGATTTAATATGTTGCTCTTGCCTCACTTAGACTTCATTATGAGTAGTCTTGTGTTGGCCATGACAAACTAACTTCTATTAGGTTCCCAATCTGGGGAGTTCAAGATGTTTAGAGTGGTAAATGGCTTAGACTTTGAGTCATACCAAGCAACAAGCATCAGAAAGCTATTATACTTTTGTTTGTCTGCCTTGTTGATCAATTTAAAGGTAAGTACTTATTCAAATTTTCCTAATATTACAAAGCTAATCTTTTATATAGGTTAACCATCCATAATGGCAAGTCACCATAAAAACTGATCTTATTATACAGGTTTGCCTCTTTAAATATCTACTGATTGTGGCAATGAGACCACTCAGGTCTTTGGACTCACAAATGCACTGAGGTACCTATTATTTACTCTCATCATATTATACATCATAAATTTGATTATTTATTCAGTATTAGTGGATAATAGACTAAAAATAGTCCAGATAACAGATGGCAGTAGTAGGAATTAAATGTATGACAAGTGGCAGTAGTAAGAGTTGAATGCACAAGGTTGAAATTTTGGCTGAAACTAGAGGCTGAAAGTATTAAAGCATGGGGAGAAGGCACACAAGTGCAACAAATTGTGCAAACAATTGAAACTTAAAAGTAAAGAAATTTTTTAAGGACCTCTTTGCTATGGATTCACTCCTCCTCATAATGACTGATTATTAGTTAGTGCTACATACATATAATGTTTGATCTATATAAAGAAGTTTACTCCAATTCACCCTATACTTCAACTTTCCATTTTATTCCACTTCTGCTCCTTCTTAAATGCACCCTCCATGCCTAAATTCTGATTTAGCAGTGGGTAACTTCTCAACAGTTCAGTTTGTGGCTGTTTCTCTGGTTAGCCCTTGTTTTGCAGCTACCATTTGGGAATGAAGATAAACTTGACAATCTTGTCTCCATATTATTGACTGTTGACTTACCAACTCTAGCTGTATATTTCCTAGCACTTATAGTTCTAAATGGTTGCTGGATTGCTCACTGCTTCTCATTGTACAAATTCCTAAACATTCACTGGGCCATTTGTATCCTTAGCAGTTTTCAGTAATCTTCATTACAAATAAATGCCCATCATTCTCTTTTTACATCTCTTATTATACTTCTACATAATGATAAATGGTGGAGGAAACTTGTCATATGGCTTGATTATACACACACATAGTCAATATCTGCCATTACCTCTATAGCTTAGATGATTATTACATATGCATTTACTATCATTGACTCTTTCATTGGTGATATAACTATTACAGTCAATGCAAATGGCAAAGGTGTTAGTTCCTTATGGATTTGGTTGCTACTAATTGTCATTGGTTGGCTTCAGATCTCTCCAAAATGAGATACTAAATGATTATTCCAGACTATGAAATGGGCTAACAATAGTACAAATGAAACTTATAGGATTACTTATAATAGTCTTCTAATACTAAAAGTATTTCAATCATCATGTCTACATCAAAGGCAGCATTGCTGAAAAAACAGACTAAACATTAAGAAAAGTTACCTTTTGGACATTCAAAGAATCAAATGTAATCTATGCCTGCATACTATATTCAGGAGTGCAAAATGTAAAGACATCCTCTTCTTCTCTTTCTTGGATAACTTCAATTAAATCTTATAAGATTGAAGTGTTGACCTCTTGCAGGCAGTTTTTGCCACCATATTTTTCAGGAAATGCTATTGCAACATTGGGTAAGACACCTGAAGGATTCTTCTTATTGGCATCTTTGTGAACAGTGTAATTGTTAAAATGATCTTAGAGTCTATCAAGTTTGGTCTGAATAAGAGAAGGTCATAACTATTGAACAAAATTGCTATTGAAAAAAGCATCAAATACAAAAAGAAAGGAGTTGGATATAACATACTAATGGTTAGGATTAGATTCAGTATAGACATTTGTGTCAGCCAACCAAAATTGCTTAACATTATCTCCCTATTGAAGGCAAAGTACAAGCTATCCATGCTCAATTGTAATGTTGTGGACACTTTGAAGAAATCAATGAGCAGAAAGTTTTTCTGTTGAGAGCTCAGGGTGGAACATTTCTCTGAATAAATAATCAAATTTATGATGTACAGTGTGATAAAAGTAAATAATAGGTACCTCAGTGCATTTGTGAGTCCAAAGACCTGAGTAGTCTCATTGCCACAGTCAGTAGACATCTAAAGAGGCAGACCTGTATAATAAGATCAGTTTTTATGGTGACTTGCCATTATGGATGGCTGACCTATATAAAAGATTAGCTTTGTAATATTAGGAAAATTTGAATAAGTACTTACCTTTAAATTGATCAACAAGGCAGACAAACAAAAGTATAATAGCTTTCTGATGTCTGTTGTTTGGTATGACTCAAAGTCTAAGCCATTTACCACTCTAAACATCTTGAACTCCCCAGATTAGAAACCTAATAGAAGCTAGTTTGTTATGGCCAACACCAGACCACTCATAATGAGGTCCAAGTGAGGCAAGAGCAACATATTGAATCTTCTTAGATTCTGGTTGGCAAATTTCAAAGCCCTGAGGATTTTGTATGTACATTTCTGACTAGACAAAACTTCTGAAATAGAATTTAAAGTAGAAGCTATTAATAATATACAGAGATATACCAAGTGAAGGATAAACCAGTTGTCAACAGAATTCCCTCCCTGATTAAATTAGAGCCCCTTCAACTTATAGGATCAAGAGTCATTTTATCAAAAAAACATCTGACATTTTTCTGTCAGAGGTAAGACCTAAGTAGTTGCACCACTGCCTTGGAGACCATATTGCTTGTAGCACTGAGCAACAGTGGTTTGACTAATTAACTTCAAAGTTAGTCATTGAGTCCAAAGAATTCAAAAATTATATAAACCTTATTTTTATATCATGTTCTTTCAACAGTAGTTCACTAACTATTGTGCAATTCTGGACTCCTTGACAATGATATTCTCTAGTAATAGCCTCAATATATTTATCATCAGATATGGCTATTAGAAAGTTGTAACAGATTGTGCATGTTACAGCATATAGTATAAAATTATTATTACTTTATAGCTATTACTAATTATTTCTTATGTAATTACTATATAAGTTGTGAAGTTACTTACATAACCTCAAGTAGTCTTTTTTATACAACCATAGCTACAATCAATAGATAGGTTCTGACTTACAGTCTAGTATATGCAAGGCTTAGTAACAGTATTACATTTTTTTAAGTCAACCTATATTGACTATCTTTGCTATGGTAAGTAACCAAACTTCCTCAAAAGGAGTTCTAACTTTACTATCTGTAATTGTACTAAAATGGTTTTACTCTATTATAGTAGTGTGTGGGCATATCAATGTCTACAAAGAGAGGAGTTTCTGGGCATGATCCTAGGAACTTAACAAGTGGAGTGTCTCAGAGTGCTCCACAAGGAGTAGGAAGTGATGCTATGTCATATTGTGCTATGAGTATGAAAGGTGGAGGAATGCCAGGAGGCCTTTTTTCTGCTATGCCCACTTGACCATCAGATGATAGTCAACAATCTATACAAGGTGGAGAGACTGGAGCAGTCTCTTCTAGTGGGCATTGCATAGTAAGCTAGACCAAGCTATGAGAGAGCTCTGTAGTTGGAAATGTGTAACCTCAGTGCACCTTGACAAGTGCGCAGGGTACCCATAGAGAACTCTATGTAGAGGAGTCAGCTTCATTGCAAGCTGGCCCATCATCAGGTGTAGAGAGTAAAACAATGTTCTTAGCTTATATTGAGACAGTCCCTGAGGAAGCACCTAATACCTCAGATACAGATTGCAAAATGGGCTCAGATGAGGTTCTCAACTGGAGAGTTCTTGCATTCTGAAGAGATCATGTGGAGGTTCCCAAAGCCTCCACTAAACAATGGTTAGCTGCCAAAGTGGCTAAACATATTGTGATTCAGTGAAGTTTAGGGAATAATATTATTTCTAAGGCCTCTGAAGAGTTTATCAAACTCTACATTGACTTTCTAGAATAAGAGGTGAAAGAATACCTCCAAAGGAAACAGCTTCAAGGATCTCAAATATCCTCAGATTGGCTGTCTCCTCTATCCAAGAAGGACAAACCATTGTTATTGTCTCCAGTTAACAAAGCATTTTCAATACTTCAAGCTCTTCAACAGTCAGGGGAAACTCCCCAGAATTATGTAGTCAGGTAGGCCACAATAGAGTGCCAGAGGAGAGCAGTATTAGGAACAATCATTCCTAATGAAGCTGCATTAACTAAGGGAGGATCTGCCTTCACAGCAGATTCTAATTATGCCTCAATATAGCATAATACAACCCAATGACAGGGCTTGACATGGAATAACTGGGTTGTTCTACAAAAGTTCTAGCAGAGAGATTTGAAAGACTATAGTCAGTCTTTTGTAGAAGATCAGGGTGTCAGGTTCTAGAGAAATATTCCTATTGACACTCAAAATGTGAGTGAAGTTCAATTAGAACTCCCTCCAACAGTGAAGCAAGAGGAAGGTGAGGCCCACCCCAGAGCTTCTGAGACTCAGAGGGGATCTCTCCAACCTGTATCAGCCATAGTGAATCTACTAACACACTTAGGAAGTACAGTGGTGGATTCAAAAATGGCTAATATTGGCTATACTAAACAGTTATACCCTTGAGAAGGTATGGAGTTGTGGCAGTCAAGGAGGTTTGAGATGCCTCCTCAGCACCATAGGTGGTTTGCCACTTCTGGAGTGGAAGAAGTGCACAAGTTTCATAGATAGATGATGCACAATTATCTGCAGGCAACTATTAAACAGCTTTTAGCTATTTGAGTAGCAATGTCAGAAGGAGTAAAAGGTAAATGACCTGAATCTTTAAAGGTTGTTAATCCTTATATGGGATTATCTAAGTTCAGTGAACTTGAAGACTGGCTTATAAGTGTATGTATAAATTATGCAATAGCTTAGCTAGGTGGAGAGGAACAAGAATATGAAAAAATTCTCACTCTTATGGATTATTTGAGTACTTCAGCACTCAAATGGTACCTATGCCATATTATATATATAAATCAGACATAGGCACACTGGATGTTTGAGAATGTGGTCCTTAGTCTGTACAATTGCTTTGTCTAACCATCTACAATGCAAGATGCTCATGATGCATTCTGCAGAGTTAGGTATATAGTTGAAGAGGGTGTGTAGGGCTTCTATGATGTCCTGCTGGATCAGGCTCAGAATATGGCTGTATTTCCTGATGAATTCATGATTCAAGAGTGGTTTTTGGAGGGTATTCCCTCCAATATCCTTATTGCTCTCATATGTGATGGAGGACTAGCCCTGGAAGTGAATACCATAGAGGGATTCATTTCCAAGGCTAGAGCCTATAAGAGCAGTCAGAAGACTGCTGTATACTACTTGGAGTGTAGCAAGAATTGTACAGAACATACTGTTGTAATACCCTATAAGTGTAGTAAGGATCAGCTACCAAGGTGAGAGGTTCCTTGAGGACTTCACATACTGGTAAGACCTTGGGTGACTTAGTCATCACTCTGAGGCCTGGGGCATAGTGCCCCAGAGCAAGGAGCATTGTCAAAACCTTGACAGGTAGTGGGTGAGTTGGGGTCAAAAGAGGCAACCAATGCTGTTGGTCAACTTCCTTGGGATACAATAATTTCAACCACTTGCTACAACTGTGGCAAGAAGGGCTACTTTATTTGGGACTGCCAGAAGCTGTATAAAGCAGCTCCATAAGAGCATATATGAGTGGTGTACACTATGGCACTGTCCAAAACATCCAAGAAAGAACTAGATTTAGATAGCACTTATGACTAGAGATCTGGTAAAGAGGCTGATGTGTTTGAACTAGAGTTCCCATCTCAGGATAAATATGTCAAATTGGAAATGTATGATAATGAGTACTATACTCATGACAGTGATAGTGAGAGAATCTATGCCCTCACTAATTATGGACATAGGGATGAGCTATAGGAAGATTGTCCTAACTAAGTATGAATGTGTAAGATAAAATTATTGGCAGACAAGTCTGCTATAGAGCAACTAGTGGTCCCAGTTGCAAACAAGGAGTGTCTGGTAACCTGGGTAGAGGTTAACAGTCACCAGGCATAGACACTTTGGAATTTGGAGAGCACTACATTAGGGCTTACCCCATCTTTTGTGCATGTCACTGGAGTTTAAGTGGCTGCATTGACTACTTCAACTACTCTACAGCTAGGAATGATTGGCAGTTGTTCCATTGTAAACTATAGTACACAAGTGACCATAAAAGTGCTGATGGAGTACAGTAACATCTATATGGACATTGTGAACTTTGACTGGTATGATATGATTATTGGCACCCCTTTTATGAGGAAATATAAAGTCTGATTGGACTTTAATAATAATCAAGTGATCATTGATGGAGTAGTAATACCAGTACAAAGGCTAGGGTTGGATGAAGCCAATAGATGCCTGTGGCATTTCTGGACTACAGAAAAGCATTGTAATAACAAGGGTCCATAATGCATGGCTGGCAGTAGGCCTTCTCTGAGTGGGGAATATATGGAGTTGATGGAGGCACAGACTGAAAGTACTGTACTACTACAGACTGATACACCCTTAGAAGTGAGTAAGGAGAGTGATACTCCTTATGAAAGGGGAAAAGAGGGCAGAGCTGGAGAAGTTCAGAGAGCTTCAAAGCAACTAGTATTAGCCAGTGCCCAATCTTGACTGGTCAAGATTGAGACTAGTAGAAAGATTTGGGACATGTTGGTGCCCAAGTCTATGAGGAAGTGGAACTTTGACCCACATATGCCACAGGAGTAGAATCAGGTTATGATAGACCTGAGTGTGCAGGAAGCCCTTAAAAGAGTGAGGACTTGTAGAGAGGTATTCCAGCATATTATCCCAAAGGAGATTTTGGAACTGCAAGAGTTTTGTTGGACTCCTACACTGAGAGGAGAGTCAAAGAATTAACTCAATATACTAGACAAGTATAAAATTTATCTGGCAGCACTACAAGAGAAGTATGAACATAGTGATACCATTTGTACAGGAACCAAGGATTAACAGATTCCTTGGAATCATAGAGA
>JABCKS010025778.1:0-10395 GCA_018851325.1 Termitomyces sp. DKA19 | reverse complement strand
CATTCGACTTATCATTCAGATCCGCTACTGAGCCCTGTCCCTACTCCAGTATGCTTCCATACGTGCGTTTGATGGATTCAAAAGTGTTGCTGTGAAAATTCAGGACTGGCAGCCGCCAACACTTCTTGATAAGATAAAGATCGATGGCATCACTCAAATTCACCTTTCAGAAGCGTCAATATCGCGTTCCGTATATAGCTTCTTCTACTCTCTTCCGGCCCGCTTCCACGTCTCCCACACATCTACGGGTCTCATGATTAAGTCCGTGTGCATCCACAGCTCATTCATGTTCATCTCCACCTCAAAAATCCACTTCTCCCCATCACGACAGTTTTTCTTCTCTATGAAACTGTATCCTTTCTGTCACCAGACTCTCTCATGTGGTCTCATAAAGCAAATCATTGCACCAATTTCCAATTTACTCCGAAGTACAATCTTCCTCTCGAATCCGCATTAGCATAACGGTCCGGCTGACGCTTCTTTCATGTTAGGTCATGTTATAAAACGACGAGTGGTCCCCCGTGGCTTCTCACAGAATAATGAAATCTCTCATCTTTTTACTTAGTCTTCTTGGAGCCGCGCGCGCAGTTACGGTATCCGTAAGCGCTACGGCCAGCCATCCTATTCCCACTACGTTATGTGAGTACACTAGGGTCTTTTTGATTCCTTGTTTCTCATTAAGACAACTAAGGGGGTCAGATGTTTGAGGTTAGCTTGATTCCTCGTCTTTTAGATTTGTGTGCTAAATGTGATTCCTCTCAAAACAGGATATTAGTGTGAGTTACTACTTATACTCTCATCTTTTGCAACTAACCCACTACTTCATAGCACGTAAGTTCTTCTTGGGTCTTGTTTCATTCTCGTGGTTGAAAGTTTCGTCAGAGCGGTGACGGAGGACTCTATGCCGAGCGTGAGCCTTCCATCTGTAATAATACTCGAATCTCCAATTCACCGATTTCGTCAAGTCCTACAAAACCGTGCCTTTCAACAAGTAACTCCCGGTATATCATCCTCACTCTTTGTTCCTCTACTCCTCTCTTAGCTTCTTTACATAGGCACATCGTCAGCCCTCAATGCCTGGCAAGCCGTAAACGGAGCCACAATCTCCGTCATCGCCGAAAGCGTCCCTGTCTCCTCAGCCCTCCCCAACGCGCTGCACGTCGTTATTCCCAGTGGCCGTACTGGCCCCGTCGGATTCGCCAACACTGGGTACTTTGGTTTGTTTACTTCCCCTCTTTTCCACTTTTCTTTCTCCAACTCAACTCAATCGACGCACACACAGGAATCAAAGTGACAGCCTCAACGACATACTCCGCCTCTTTCTTCTACCGTTTCCCCTCTACTTCCTCCTTCCGTGGTACTGCTACCGTCAGCTTGCAAACAACCTCGGGCCAAGTCCTCGGCTCTTCCACCGTCTCAATCTCTGGTGCTCAAACGTCATGGCAGCAACTTTCTGTTCAAATTACACCCACCATTACGCCGTCTTCAACTGATAACCTCTTTGTGATTACTCTTGACGGTAGCGCGGCAGCTGGACAGACGATCAATTTCGCAATGTTATCCTTGTTCCCGCCTACGTTTAAGGGCAGGCCAAACGGGATGCGGGTGGATATTGCTGAGGTGCGCTTTGATTGAGTGCAGTTATATTTCGCAATGGCCTACTCACAGACAATTTAACATGTGAAGGCGTTATCTGAGATGGGACCTTCATTCTTCCGGTTCCCAGGTATCTCATAGTGCTATGATTTCAAACTTTCAAACTGACAAATCTGCAGGCGGAAACAATCTCGAAGGTCAGACCGTCGCACAGCGCTGGCAATGGAACGCTACAGTATGCCCATCCTCCCTTCTGCTCTATCACGAGCCAATTATCTATTTCTTTTCCTCATCAAGGTCGGCCCATTAGTCGACAGGCCTGGTAGGCAATATCCGCCGCGTCGTTGAACAGAGCAATCTCACATTTCCAAGGTCGCGTCGGTGACTGGGGTTATATCAACACTGAGTACGTTCGCTTGTGCAGCACACCCAATTTTTCGGTATCAAACTGATCTCCTTGTCTTTCCAAGCGGTCTCGGGCTCTTAGAATACCTCAACTGGTGCGAGGATCTGGATATGATACCAATTATGGCTGTTTGGGCAGGTACGCCAGTACCTGCAAAGCCGTCACATTGTTGTCCTAAATATGATTTATTACAGGTTTTGCACTGGGCGGAACTAGCGTCGCAGAGGCAGACCTCCAGCCGTTTATTCAGCAAGCCATTGATCAGGTACAATCTAATCATTTGCCTTGGATCAGATCATGAACTGATCTCTAACACCAGATCAACTTTGTGGTCGGTGCCCAAGGAACGAGCGAAGCCGGTAATGTTTTCCCTTTCATTTTTCTCATGCCTTTTGATGTTCTGTTGGCCAGCCGATCTCCGCGTGTCTTTGGGTCATCCTGAGCCTTTCGCATTGACTTTCGTAGAAGTCGGAAATGAGGTGTGCATCGAATCATCTGCACTCAAGCTGACTACGTGTATTGACTCTTTGACTCTCAGGACTTCTTCGCTGCGAATACGTAAGCTCCCATCTACCTTGAAAAAGCTCACCCTGTGTACTCAAGTTGTTCAATAGGTACACCTATAGATGGCATGACTTTGTTGACGCTCTCAAAGCCGAATTCCCTGATCTCCGTTTGTACTCTCTCATAAGCCTTTATGACTTCTATTCAAAGCTAACATCACTGTGGCTATCAGATTTTATCGCTACTTCGGACACATCCGGTCCAATTCTCTCTCCCAATCCAACAGAATATGACATCCACGTCTATCAAACTCCCAGTCTGTCCATGTTTATCAAATCACATTCAGCAATTTCCTGCTCACATCTTATCAAGCCTGGTTTGCGCAGAACTCGTTCTTCTATGATGGCTTCGAACGCAATACAACGAAATACTTTGAGGTTTGCCCTCGGTGTCTGATATCATCTACATCGGTGGACTGAACGCACGATGACACTAGGGGGAATATGCTGCAATCTCAACCAACCCGGACGATATCTTTGGCACGCCCGCTGACGGACGACTCACTTTCCCGACCATGCAAAGTTTGTCTTTACAAACACCCCTTTGAACGTTTTCTGAGTCGCATATTGCAAAGGCTCGACTGGTGAAGCTGCATTTATGACCGGACTGGAGAGAAACAGCGATATTGTGTATGTCTCTCGCCCTGCAGTCTCTGAACTTACCTCGACTCATGTCTAGATTTGCGGCATCATACGCGCCTTTGCTAAACGTAAGCCCGAATCCTATTTCTAACGTAGCGTGATGGGTTGACATGTTTCTTAGCATGTCGCAAACTCTCAATGGGTACGTCATGCTTTCCAATACACTCAACCCAAAGTAATCCATACAATGTAATACAGACACCAAACCTGGTTAGCTTCGAGTGGGTTGTCGACTTGAAATTTTATGTCTTTTGATCAATTCAATATGCTGCAGCTCGGGAGCGGTTTATCGCTCGACAAGTTTCTACGTACAAATGGTGCAATCCGACCCGGTTATATCTGCCTAATCTCTAACGATTGCCTCAGCTCTTCAGTAAAAACCGAGGAGACGAATACATCCCATCAACTCTCCCCAGCAGTACTGGGACCATCTTTTGGAGTGTCGCCCGTAATACAACAGCTCAATCGATCATCATCAAGGTACGTGTCTTTTTTCCCCATCCCTATCTTCTACTTGAACTCACAATCAATGCACGCAAGATCTCTAACACGATTTCCACACAAACACCCTTGACCTTCAACCTGCCGTTCACGACGGTCGCCACTACTGGAACGCTTCAGGTAATTCAAGGCTCGGAGACCACGAGTAATACGCCCACGACGCCTAATGCGGCGGTGCCAGTAACTAGCTCTATTGGAACGGGGAAGACGTTCACGTATAATGCGCCTGGATTTAGTGTTAGTGTTATTACCTTGGTTGCGCACTGAGAGGATATGGTGTATGGCTGTGAATGAGTTGTAAGGAGTAGAAGTCGAAATCTTGATTATGATATCACTCTTGTGTTATTCCCGATGCAACCGAGTTCGACTTGTGTAAGCCTGGTTCAACGTTGGGATTAAGCGGAGTGTGAAGAGGGAAACGTCTGTTTAGTTTTTCCTCTGGTTCTTGTTTCGAGACTCACGGAAACATTTTGGCAAGGCACTCCATTATATACATAATTATCGGCAATGAAAATGCAAATTCTCAGCGATCTGCATCTTGAGATAGAGCGGCCTAGTAGTACGCCTGGATGCGAGTTTTATCACTATAAGATCCCGGTTCGAGCAGAGCATCTGGCTCTGCTGGGAGACATCGGCTGGACCGTCGATGATAGGCTTTTCGAGTGGCTTGAAGCCCAACTCAAGCTTTTCAAGACCATATTCTTTGTGTCCGGAAACCACGGTACGTATCATACTGATCTCGCTAATATCAAACTATCATCTTCACCGACTTTACCAAAGAGCCATACAGATCATCAATAGTAAGATCAAAAACTCGTTTGGATTCACTAATCCAGTCTTTCTCACTCTCAGGATGAATCTTCCAAGCGTCTCAACGCCTTCGCCATCAGGGTCAACGCCGATCCATCCCTCGGGACATTCATTTACCTGAACCGCACGCGTCATGACATTTCCTCCAACCTTACCATTCTAGGATGCACACTCTGGTCGTCTTTGAATCCAAACGACCTCGATATCCTCTCTTGGTCTCTGACCGACTTCCGTAGAATCGACTCTTTCAACCCTGACGTGTACGCCGCTCTGCACAAAGCAGATCTGGAATGGCTGAACAGTACCGTCACTACTATCGTACGAGAGGAACCGGAAAGACAAATCGTGGTTTTTACGCATCACGCGCCTACCAAGGACGGCACGGGTGACCCGAAGTTCAACGATGGACCAACGAACTCGGCTTTCGCGACCGAACTCGCAGGAGAGGAGTGCTGGGAAAGCGGAAAGATAAAGCTCTGGGCATTTGGACACACGCACTGGTGTTGCGATTTCAATAAGCAAGGAACAAGAGTCTATGCAAACCAAAGAGGTTATGGAGAAGGACGAGACAATTATGATAGTGGGAAAGTTACCGAGCTGTAGGAAATATGATTCGTGTTGGGAATATCAATATTAAGTCAATCATATAGATCTACTATTAGTACATATGAAAAGGGAACCTTGAGTTAAGACGTGTCCTAGGAGAGCATATTGTGTACGTTAGTTATTATACATGAAGATTCATCGCAGTCGAGGACGTTCAAAGCTTCTAGAAGCAGAGCAGACACCCAGCGGTTACCCCGACCAACATCGATAGTAAACCGATCCCAGCCCCACGCTCCATGTGAAGGCCCACTGCGCCGCCGGTATAGAAAAGTGAACTCGGGACCATCTGTGTCCCAATCGAATGGGTCGACGTCGTCAGAGGCGGTGCAACAGCGACAGCAGCAGCAGTCGGAGTAGGCGCTACTCCTCCCGTCGTGTACGCATGCACGTACTGAATCTCAAAATAGGCGTTATCAAATCGGGCTCCAGGACCGACGACGTTATCGAGATACTTGTAACTGGGCGTTGTAGACTAAAAGTTTGGGAACGACAAGAAATCACTCACGCAAATTCCCGTAGGACCAGAGTCTTGACACGTCTGCGAGTATTCTGTTGGGTCACCGGCCCTAAAATGTCTAGTTGATACATGTATTTTATTAGTAATATTCCATGAGCCACTCGCCAGTTTCCGCAAAGTGTGATATCCAAAACGAGCTTCTGAGGGCTGAAAAATTGCGTGATGTTACAGGTTGCAGCCGGGAAACTCGCCGATGGAGGACCCCAATCGGACATGTCCATTGACGATTTCGATGACGCCGCTGTTGCAACGGACAGTGGAATGTTTGGGCGCTATATATGAATCAGACCTCAGCGTCCATCTCAACCTACTTGAGAAAGCATATATTACTCACGCTCCAGAACCAAATACTAAGATTATTGTCGGTACAAGGTTGCATTCGCCATAGTTCGTGTGAAGAATACAAAGACTTACAATATTCTGTGATTCAAAGATAATCAGCAAAACGTTTCAAATACATGATATTATAACAAACTTACCCAGCGACATCAAACTGCGTCGCGAACACACCCCCACCAGCATTCGCAAACCCTTCCCGGTAGCTATTTGGTTTAACTTCCGCAACAACGCAACCTGCAGGCGTCGAGCAGTCCAGCTCTCCAGAAATACCCATCTGGTTTGGGGGTGTCGAATGCATGCATCCTGGGAGTGTATGAAGGGCCATTCCGTTATGGTCCATGAGATTGATGCCCTCCATGATGCTGTTGTGTGATAAGTTCGGATGGAAGCATGAATTTGTATGCAAAGTTGACGTACTCGATCTCGCCGTCATGAGGCCATATGGGACCCGTCGTCCAAAATGCAGGCCATACCTGCAGCATGGCGAAATGAGTATCAGAAGTGGATGGAGAAATACAACCTTGCTTACAGAACAACCGAAAGGAATATGGACCATGTCCGCTATCCACAAACTTCCGACGGCGTATGACGCTTTGGTGGCTATTCGTACCTGCATAATTATCAATTTAGTCTATAGAGACACGGAATATACATTCCCAATACTCACTGAACTTCGTTTCTGGTTGAACGCCACACTATGCGT
Organism: Termitomyces sp. DKA19; assembly: GCA_018851325.1. NCBI lineage: Eukaryota > Fungi > Basidiomycota > Agaricomycetes > Agaricales > Lyophyllaceae > Termitomyces > Termitomyces sp. DKA19. The sequence goes on along the minus strand of JABCKS010025778.1, from coordinate 3,712 downwards.
ATTGTCCACCTTCAATATCGCGTTGTTCGCAGTGTTGACGTACACCAATCCCTGTCCATACGCCTGATCAACGTCGAGCCACACAACATCACCTACAACTCGCCAGCGTCATCGATACTTCAAACTTCAACCTTCACAAGTGAAATGCCCATACCGAATGTAAGGTTGTCGTATGCACCGTAAAAATCCCACTCATCGAAGAAGGTCCCCCCAGAGTAATCTTTGACAAGGTCATATCCCTTCGTATGTTGAAGGGTAATAATAAAGAGTGACACGGTCAAAGACAAGTGAAGCGGCAACAGCATCGTTCGACTTCGTAAACCTTCAAGTTGAACTTGCGAAGAGGGCCAAGGGGTGATGGCTCTCTTGAGTCTTGAGCAAGGTTAGTAGCGGTTATATACCCGGACAAAGCAACATAAGGCGACTGCACAGCCAAAGCACGCCGATCCGTAGGTGGCTGCAAAAACAAGTTATCATTTGCGAAGTCGTAGTGGCGCCATCAACCCACGAGGACGCCGCGTATCAATGCCGCCTCGCGTCAGCCACGTGTAGCCAATTATCGGGCCGGGTATGCCGCAACGCCCCTTTGCTGGCTTGAGTCTTTTTGTGCTCACCTTCTCGAAGTGGAATCCTTCATGTGTGCTTTTTTCCAGACTTGGATTGATACAACAACAGTTCACTGATTGATTTCACCGCTAGACTACTTTGTTGCCAGCCAGAACTGTTCTTGAGGCTTGTGTCGTGCCTGTGCTGAGATTTCAAGTTCTCATCATCTCAGCATCATGGTCTATGATTCTCCGCCACACTGGTAGGACAATCACCTCATGTTCGAAAACGACACAACATCGTATCTGGATCGCCGTTTACCTTCTCAAATTGCATATAAAGTCAATATCTTAACCTTAAAATTTTCACAGCTGACAACTCAAGAATTCTGATAGTCAATCTCCTGACTGACATCAACTCAGTGATTTCCGCATTCTCGTAAATGTTTCTGATACTTGAAAATAAGGTTCGTGAGTTCTTTGTCTGTCAAGATGAAAATCAAGACGGTAGAAATCAGCCGAAGTGTTGTCAGTCAATGAGAACGGAAGAGTGGCGCAGGAATGCATACTCACACCAAGAATCTCGAGAGCACTGTTTATCCGAATATCCCATTCCTAGAACATCTATTGCCAACTGTCAGGACAAGAAAGAGTCTGAAAGAGTCTTCAGCGTGAATAATAAGAGGACCATCTTTGAGGTAAAAACTCCTTAGGAAGCAGGGACACCGATGTGTATCGGGAAAACAACACTCAGAGTTGCAATAATACGGTAGAGCAGTTGGTTGTTGTTTGCAAGTGTGTTCATTTGGCCGATTCATGATGTCGAACTAATCAAAGCTTTACGTCAATGCGAGTATAGGATCATGCTCAACCATCAAACAAACTCAATTCTATGATGAAATACGAGTAACTACATCACCATTCGATCTAGTAAAGTATCACCACTTTACACATCATGTATAGCACCTAAACCTTCCTCCGCACCAAGGACTTCTTCATCATGCTTGACACGAACGTGGTAGGGCGGGCCAAAGTCACTAGACGAGTCAATAGGCCAAACGAGCATGATGAGCTATTCTTCGGGCTACCCTGACAGGTATAGTAAATACCCACGCACAGACCAACTTGCTGATGTAAGAGCCTGGAATAGCATTGTAGTGACCCACACATGTCGTATTGAACTAGAAAGACTACAAAAATTATTTTTTGAACTGCACGAAGCATCGGACAAACGCTCTCCTCACCAGCCCCTTTCCAAATTGCACCTAAGTCAGTCCAGTCATTTCCCTTTTCCTCCCTTCTTAGGGTCTGCGCCCCTAGGACAGCGCAGATGGTTTGTTGGATCCAGACGTCTCCAGTGTGTCTTTTAATTTGCGTTTGAATTTGGAAGGACCAGCCTCCAGTGTGTCTTCATGTTTGCATTTGCCCAAACATTGGGAATCGCGTAAGGAATTATGCCCAGGTGCCGTTACCGCCTCCTGTTTCCCCACTTCCGTTTCTGCCTGACTTTGAAGTGCCGTGCATGCTGTACTGGAGATATGTAAAAGTTTTTGCCTTGTATTTTTCCTGCGTCTTGGAGTGATCTTGAGGTGTATTCTGCTTGAGATGGTGATGGCTTCATTGATGAGAGCTATGGACAAAGAATGGACATTTATATATTCCTTCCCGTGAGACATATGGGCAAGAACAATCAGGCTCCTCCAGCGCTCGATAAGAAAGGCAAGGGGCTTGAAGTATTCATGGAAATTCTTGGTAATGTTTGCGATCTCCAAATCCGTGACCAAGAGAGTATGTTTTGCAAATTTTATATCATCCAGTGGGCCTTTAGAATACCGCTTGACCATCGCTTTCCCTTCGTGGTCAGAAGATCAGGCTGTAAAACTTGCTGTGTTTGGAGGGGGCTAGGGAGGGGATTATTCTGATAGGTGTTCGTACCAGGACTATCATGAGTAAAACAGAGGGAACCCAGAACCCAGAAGGAAGATTCGACATCAATGTCATGGGCTGGATTAGGAATGAAATCAATTCTCCCTATCTCAAATTGTTCCAGCATGTGGTATTGTGTAACGAATATATAAATACAGTATTGTGCCTTGACGAGAAATGAGACGTTTGGTCCTTTGAACAAAAGGAAGAATATTAACAATTCTCTTGTCATCTTTATAGTCGCAGTTGGCAGAATTTGGCCACTTTCTCATTTCCTATGGCAAAGCATTGGAAGGTAGGTGAACGATTCCAAACTCATGTCAGACAAGAGAAGAAAGCCAACCGGAAGTCGTTGTCCAGCAATACTTGTTGTAGGGAGACTGTCGTCAAGGACTTCCTCATACTGTGAATAGCAATCTGCCGCCATTGTCATGACCGCACCCTTTGTGTTTGTGAGAGGTGTTGCTTCTTGTTGATTTTCGAGTTGGTTTCCATTGAATTACTTCAAGCTTCTCTGTTGAGGATGGATTCTATCCTATCTACGACTCACATACTCGATCACATTTGTAGCGACAGTGACAAATTACTCCCATTTGTCTCTACCTTTCCTTATGATTCTTTCATTGGCTTCACTTCCGTTTGCTACCGAGACCGGCTACTTTGATAACCGCGTTATAAAAGGCTTTACGCCCGTACTAGTTAGTCAGTTCTTGCGAATTACAGGACTTACCCCAGTTCTCTCGCGTGAAGACTCCCAACTGCCCTTGTGACGACACCGTGTAACGGTTCATCCTTTAGGCGTCACTATCCGTTACTCCCCCGGTCACTTTTTTTTCTATTGACTACTACAGTCTTATGTACAGGCTCACTTATGGTATATAATGGATCAATTTGTATTGTAGTCGATAGTTCTTCTGTTCACTAGGACTTACACCTGTTCCTACTCGAAGACTCTAAGCTTTCTTTATCTCTCGTGGGGCGTTACCATGTTGATCACACAAATGTCACATATTTTGAACAGAAACAACTCCTAGCTAATAAAACCTACTCACACTCCTGGACGTCGCCGGTCTGATCAACCAGCATCACCAATCATGAGTAATCCATCTAAAATTTTATCACTAACAAAATCTATGGCATATAGAACCCATCTCTGCTCTGCAAGGATGGCTCAACCACAAGATGCACCATCAGCAAAGGTTGACCCCAAGCCAGACCCAGCTTCTGAAGATCTTTTGGAA